>APFE031336922.1:0-68749 GCA_000404065.3 Pinus taeda | reverse complement strand
AGAACTACTCAAGCGGTGAGGACAACGCTTTTTGAAGGAGAGGGGCATGTTAGGCCCCTATACTACTAGTGTAACCCTTATTGTTATTAGTACAACCCCTTATTATATTGTGTGCCCCTATTGTGCCCATATTGTTATTATTGTGCCCCATATAATCCCTCTATTGTTATTTTTGTGGCTTTATATTATTATTGTTAGGTCGGCTGGGTTATATTGTGACTCCTTAGACTCCTATATATAGAAAGGAGGTTTTGTCATTTGAATCATCAAATAATCATTCATTTGTGTAATGTAAAGGAGGTTGCCCCCTTGAAGAGGCTAAATTGTAAGGCGTTGATCTATCTTTTCTATCTTTTTGTGAGCTGGTTTCATAACAGAAAATTTCATCATTATACTTATTCAAGTTGACTAAATTTAATTTATATGGATGCTTTTTAGAAGTAGTAACACAAAAATTAACCTAATAATTGCAATGTGGAAGGAAAAGAATGAGAACATAGGCAATTAGATGCCATAATTAGTTATCCAAACTTGAGGTCACTTGATATCCGAGATTGATTGTTGGAAAGTACACAAGTATTAGTCCAAAATGCCAATTAAAGACACATTTCCTTAAATGCCCCATGTAAAATTGTTGGTAGAGAAGACCATAAGTAGAAATGGAGAGACCATAGAATGTTCAAGATATTATTTCAAGATTGATTCCAATAGTGAGAAAAACACATAACATATAATACAATGCATTTTCCATTATGGAGCCTCTTCCTTATATCTTGGCTCCATCTTTTTCCATCACCTTGCATCAATTCCAACTAAATAGAGTGTTTTTGAAATAGGCTTTGGGACAAATGAGAGGTAGTACAATACAACTTTTATATTTTGAATTTATATCTGAAACTTAAAAAAACTACGTCGTTGCATTAATATTTAAACTACTGGTGAGCTCCAGTATTGCAGAAATAATGTTGCAACTCCTAGGGCTCCCTTCTTTACTTTTATCAACCCAGTAGTTCGGAACAAACATGGAAGCGACAGTGCTATATGCACAAGTACTAGCTCTTACTGCAGGCTGACACTTGATCAGCTCGCACAAATTCGCTAGGAGATTAAGCCAACTTATATGAGTTCTCAGAAGAAGCTTTTAGTTGTGATGGAAGAAATCTAACTCAAAGGAGGCTATTCTACTTGCAGAAAGAAGATGAAAACTAAAAGAAAATGCAAACCCTAGCAAACTCTAGTTTTACCCACTAACCCTACTTTTGCAAGAAAAAGAGATGAAACTACTAAAATGGATGCCATTGGCTAATGAAAAGGTAAAATTCATTACTTAAGCTACTTCTGAAGGAAAATGTGAAAAAATCATATTTTTGTATTTTTGAGCAATTTTATGCAGAATTATTATGCTTGTGTTTTAACTTAGTTGTGACTGTGTAGAGGTTTGGTGGCGAAGGGGGATGGATTTGGTTGTTGTTGATGATGAGGAAGGTGTGGAGAGGACCTAAGGAGTCCGTAGCACCCTTATGGAGATTTCCATTATGATCAGACTTCGAAAAATCACTTGCATGAACTTCTATAGGAAGTTTGCAGGGGATTTATAGGAAATTCTACAGGAAGTTCTACAGGAGCAGGCCGAAAGTGATTTTTAAAGGTTTGGAGGAGGAAAAATGGTGGGAAAAAGAAAATGAAGGTTGGATGAGGTGTTAGCGGGTCTAGGACTCTATCAATGAAGATCAAAGGTAAATGAGATGGTTGGAGTTGTTCAAAAGATAAGAAAGCTATTTTGCACAAAAATGTAGAAATTAGCGATGTTTGGGAAAGTGTGGCGAATGAGTGGAGAAAACCTTGAGAGATGGACTGAAGTAGGTTGGGTGATGAAAGGATGATAAGCTGGCATGGTATTCAAGTGAGTTGCACACCTGCCTCTAAAAACTGAATCAAGGAGAACTAAAAAAACAGAGTTTTACCTATTTTAACATAATTCTGACCTAAAAACTAGAAAAGTGCTAAACAGAACTTTATGGATAGGAAATGATGCAAGAAAACCATGGAAATTGAACAAGAATAGATCTAATCATGTAAATACAACTAACATTAATTTCCCCAACTCGAAATCTCTCACTAGCAATTGCACTGGAAAGCAAAAACAGTGTTTTGGTGGCAGCAAAAGTGCCTTGGTCTCAATTCATGGTCCCACAGAGGGAGAAAGGAGATCAAGGCCTGCTTGGTGGCATTTTTGTGAATCTTATTTTATTACAACAGTAGACTATCTAATCAATTGTGAAATTAGAACAACTACTCTAATCATCAAAAACAACCTAAGTAACAAAACAAGATTTAATCTAAACAACATAAATTATTTCATGGATGCAAGAAAAACACATATAAATACAAGGAGGAGGTACTGGGCACTTGGGTTGGGCCCAACCCCAAGAGCTACAGCCCCCTTGGAAAGATCAGTGCTGGTTCAAAGCTGGATTCATCTTCATTGCTCAAAAAATAATAGTCATATCACAAATCGTCTACAGAAAGAGCTTGAAAATGAGCTGAATGCAGAGCTGCACCAAAGTACGAAAATAAATTGTTCAATAGCTAACCTACTGAGGCCTGAGGCCTTCTTATTTATACAAGTTTAAGACTCCCAACAGTCCTCCTAAACTTTAGGAACTTGGCAGCCAAAACTTGCAAATAACAACAACTTCACTAGACCTGCTCGGTTGCCCTTGTAATCATCAATGTGGTGGCCTTTGAACTCCAAGCTTCTAGTGGAGAACTCGAGGAAGGGGTCATAAATGCAGGAGAAACCCTTCCTATAAGTCCTCAGCTTGGTTTCTTCGAGTTTTGGTTGTCAATCTGCTCATAAATACCTGGTCTTGGTCCAAAAATGTCCAGAAATCTACATTAAACACTCATTATACTTTATGGTAAAGTGACTATCCCCATTCACTCAATTAACATAAATATATTAAAAAAACATGCGCAAAACAATGGATAATGGTGGATTAAATGGAAACAATAGGCAAAATGAGCCAATATAGTTACCCATTTCTGGGGCTCATCATCACCCCCCTGCTAAATGGGTTGATCATCCTCTGAGCAACTAATCAAATTCTTCATCCTTGATGGCTTTAATAGCTTCCCTAACATCCCATGCTTTTGAGGTGATGTCCTCTTCCCTATCATGAAAACCTACCTTTCTGTCTACTTCCTCCCATTGCCTGTGTTCTTCTTCTTCCTTGACCCCTTCCAATAATCCTAGGAGTAATGGAGGATTGAACTTAAGGCCAATCTAGTTGGCTTTCAAGTTCTGCATTGATTGTTTGTACAAAGGCACTCTCACCAAAGCCTCCCTTATTCTGGTGGGGGAGTGATACTCCCTGATCATTAATCTATAGGATAATGTATTCCATCTCCTCATACAAGCATGAAGGCAATCATCACCAAATAATCTTTCCATATCTTCAAAATGGGCAATAGCTTGCACTTGCATTTCAACATAATCCGGGAGAAATTGAGGGTTGTTAGCAAGGTGTTGATGAGCATATATAAGAGCTAAGGGATCTTCTGGTTCTGCCCTAATTAGCAGGGGCTCATTCAGTTCTTTGGCCATGATCTGTTGAACTTCCACTGCTCGTTTTTCCTCATGGCTCATCCAGGAAGCCATAGCCATGAGCTGCACATCACCCAATGCAGCATTAGGGTCCCAAAATTTCATATCAGGGAGTTCCATATTATGTAAGTAAAACTCTGCTAATTTGGCCTTATCCTCAGCTGAACTAGTATCACACAAATGCATGAACTGACCATAATTTTGGAACTGGAGCCATTGGTCTTTAAGGTACAATGCATAAGATTTGGTTGGTTGTCTACATTGCAAGGCTTTCATTGCCCAGCTGACCATGCAGGCCATCTGGGCTTCTCTTTCTTGCAACTGCTATTTCAACATCAGTATTTCAGTTGTTGCCTGAGACTCCCTCTCTTGCTGCTGCTTTATCATCATTTTCATATCAGGCTATGGCTCTCCCTCTTGCTGTTGTCTTTCTGGTGCTTCCTTGTCTATTAGGGGACCTTCTTGTAGTTGCTGCTCTTCAGAAATATGTGTTATGTCTGCCCTTTGAGTTTCCTGTTGCTGCAACTGCTTTTCAGTAGTGCATTTTCCTCCTGTAGTTGGGCTCTTTGAATGCTTTCAGTGTGTCTCACCATTACCAACTCCCTTCTTGATTCTTTCAGTTGTTCTTCCATGTGGTCTATGTCTGTAACTCCCTTGGATTTAGCAATTTTCATCCAAGTGTGGGTCCTAACCCTTCCCTGTTCCAATGCAAAGAAAAGTGGTACAACAAACTTCTATGCGATAATCTTCCCACCTTCTAACAAGTTGTAATATGAGCCCAAATTAGGCTGAGGGCTTGGTTCAAGTATCTCTTCAGTCTTGTCTTCTTCTTTTGACTGTTTCGCTACCTCCTCTTCCAATTTTTAAGTCTCCTTTAGCTCGGACAACGTTTCCTATAGAGAGATCTTAACTTCCTATAGAACTGTTTTGGTTTACATCTGTCTGATTTTCTCCTTCTAGGTGGAAGTTTTGGGACTTCCTCTCTCAAAAGTGATAGATATTTTGGAGGGGGATTCCTCCTTTTTCTTAGTAGGTGCATCCTTGATTATTATAGGTTCCTTTGGTGGAGGCTGGGGCTTACCCACCTTTATCCTGGTGCTCCTTCTATCTTTAAAATACATTGATGTTTCTCTTTTTCCTTTTCCTTTTTGTTTTGTTGGAGTTCTTAATGCAGTCAGCACAGCTGCTGCTTCTTTTGCCAATGACTCAGGGGATGTTTCTTCCTGCTACTGTTCCCCTTCATCTTCTGTTGTCTTCTCTGTGCCTGCTGTTTCTACTTGTGTTTCTGCTATTTCTCGTAATGGCTTCTCTGCTTCTTGTTGGGTTCCTGCCTTGCTTGTGGTAGTCCTTTTTTGGGCCTTCTTAGGCTTTTTCTTCTCACTTTCTGTTATGTTCATTTTCTTTGTCTTTGGGGTGGTCTTCTTTTCTACGGTAGGTTTTTCCAGTTTCTCTTCTGCTGCATGTTCCTCCTCTGTTTGAATATGTTGTGTCTCCTCATGCACTTCTTCCTCAATTTCCTCTTTCTCTCCCACCTCCTCACTACCAGATGAGCTGATACCCTTAGCCATAGTTTTGATGTCATCATCTCTGGACATATTTCTGAAAATTTCCCAAGCTATGGGAATGGTATATGTCTGTAAGGCATCTTCGACCAGTATGAGCCCATGGTGGGCCAACTAGTCTGGGACTCCTGCATTTAGCTTGGTACTACATTCTATTAAAGACTAGAGGAGGAAATATGGGAGAATCAGTTTTCTAACTAGAGGCAAGTCCATCCCATACCTCAATTCCTGTAGTAACCTGAAGTGATACTCATAAATAATGATGAACCTTCCTTCACAAGTGATATATTTCATTATTTGGTAGCTAACTTCATTCCATGGAGGAGGCAAGCTTGTCCTTTTGACCCCATTTTTATCCTCTATAGGATCCTCCGCAGGTTGAAAAAATGTCTTCTTGGCCACCTGCCCCAATGCTTTTTCCTCCTTGCTCCAAGGGAGCCAAGGTGGAAGGCCTGTGATTCGACTGATAAAATCAAGGGCGAGTTCTAGGGACAAACCCCTAAAACTGATGGTGGCATGTGTTCTCAAATGGGGTTGTAAGGCCATCAGAAATTCTTCAGTTACCTCATCATCATATCCATGTATCCTTTCAAAGAAAATCATCCAATTTTCCCTGGTGAAGAGGGCCACCACCTCAGGTTGCTCATGCAGTTGGTTGGAGTTCAAGGGCTCCTTCCTCATAAACCCTCCTGGCATGGTGTTCAGTGGTGTATGAAGTGCTTAGGTGAGGAGAAAAACAACAATTTCAAAAAAATAAATCAAAGACAAAGGGACAACTAAGTTTTGTTTCTTTTTCACTCTGAACTGTAGGAGGAATTTCCATGTGCTCCTTCTCACAACATTAAATTGCAATATTTCCCTTGTTTCAAACTGCTATTATCCTGAATTTGATCTTCTGCTTTTGGAAAGAAAATATTTTTTTGACAAAACAGAGGATAAATAACACAAGGTTTTTCCCAGAGAATTGATAGATATGCAAATTCGATTTTTTCACATAGGCTGGTTTCTACGATTGCAAGTGTTTTCTTTACAGTAGAATAGAAAGAAGAAGATAGACTTCGAATACGGAGAAGAAAACAGATAGCTATGTAGAACTCAGGGAAAATATGCAGGCATACTTTTAAACTTCTTTCTCCTTTCTTTCAACCCAATTCTATGTTTTTAATCCACCACCTTAGACAAATAAGTCCCATGTAGGGAGGTTTCTCGAGCCTCCCTCGTTTGAAGCTCGAATTTCGATAAAAATCCTGGGTTTCCTTCTGCTGGCTATTATATGCCTTTCCTGTAGAAGATTTCTTATAGAAATTATCCAGCTCATGTAGAATGTAGCAGGGCTCCTGTAGAGCCCGATAGGCAAGAGGGTTTCAAAAAAAAAAGGGGAGAAAGCTAGCAGGGGATGACTAGTTTGCTGCTCTGAAGGTGGTAGACGAACATTGTAGTCGAGAGCTTCGTAACATGCAAATGAAACAAAAGGGTGGTGGAGGCTTGGAGTGCATTGTACTTAACTATTGGCGTAATCCATGGTGAGGATATGAGGTGGCCAGATGGGTACGTTATCCCCATCTGGACCGTTGGTCTGATGCTAGTGTCATTATGGTTCCTCATGCCACCTGACCACAATCACCTCCCTTACTCCCATTATCCACCGCCACCACTACCAGTTTCAAATGCCTTCTTCCCAAGTTGACATGCCGCACGTGCTGACTACGTATCTAATCACCAGTTTGAATTTGGACGTGGCTCAATTGAATTCTATAAAGGGGTTTGAACTGAGCGAGGGTGGCTAGTTAGCTAGCCACCGATTCCACGTAATTGACCATTCCCAAAGTTCATGCAGTTTTGAAATATTATTCATGCAATCGAGGAATAGGTTTAGGCACTTACCTGCTCAGTCACTAGTGTGTTATGCATATTTCAAATTTTGGCACTTCGTTTCCTCGTTGTTGTTGCTGCTTGCACTTTGCGTGCTCGACCTTGGGTTTTTTCGATGATCTCTAGTTCAAAAATTGTTCTTCACACGTCCTGCTGCGTTGACCCTATCTTTGGAGTATGTTTTTCAAAGGGATCAGTTGCTACAGGAATCCTGCAGGATTTCCTGTAGCTGCTTCTCCTCTTGAAATTCAAGCTAATATGTGAGCAGGGCTAACATTGCTAGAGAAGGTCTCACCTGAGAAGAAATCACAGCTAGAGGGTATCAGGTAGGGATGAGTAAAACTACTGCTACCTTTATTTGTCATTTTGTCTTTTTGTTGTGTTTGCAGGATGACAGAAACAGGATATCTGTATGTGGCTGTGCAGGGACAAAAACGAGTGGAGATGCAGGTGTACAGGGATGGAATGGCAAAATGGGAATATGGATGGTGGTAAAAAGGTTCATAGGGCTGCTAGATGAATTTTCAACCTTCAGGCTCGGTTTTACAATGGATTTTGGCCTTCCTGTAATTTCTATAGGATCCTCCTGTAGAAAACACCGAGTTTCCTGTAGGATGCGGAATTTCAGAACAAATGAGGCCAAAAACTTGGGAAAGGATAGCAGTGATGGGGTGATGGACTGTGAAGGGTGCATGCAGCCTGTCATGTCTTTTCCTCCTGTGAAACCCTCCTGCAATGACCTTCCTACAACCTACAATTTATTCAAAAGAAGTTAGGTTTTTTCCTTTCTTTCTTTTTTGTTGTTTTTTCCTTGAGACAACTGTGGCGCCTCCATGAGGTTTTCACCCTCACTGCCTGCCCTGGGCGCCTCCAAGAGGTTTTCACCCAGGGATCTTCTATTCCATTTTCTCTGTTTTTTCACTTTTATTTTTTTTGGTTTTGCTTAGGGTGTGGGTGGAGTGGAGACAGGGACCTGCTCCACTACCATCATTGATTTACCCATAGTTTCAATGGACTCCTGCTTGGAAAGGGGCTTCCTATATATCTTCAATCGATGCCCATTGACGATCATGGGGATGGCTTCTTCATAAATGGTCCGGATAAGGAGTGAACCATTGTCATTGCATTTTTCTACTGTATATGGTCCCAAACATCTGGTTCTCAGCTTGCCCTTGAGATATTTGTACCTTGAATCATACAGTAGCACCCAATCTCCTGGCTGAAATTGTTTCTCTTTGAGGTGTCAATCATGCCATATTTTTCTTTGAAGCTGGACTACCTCTGAGTGGAGAAGGGTCTACATTCTCTGTTCATCTAATCCATTTAGTTGAAGAAATCTTTCTTTTTGTGCACAGCTGAGGTCTAGGTCCAGCTGAGCTGCCAATCTTAATGTGTTATATTCAAATTCTATGGATAGTAAAGCTTTCTTCCCATAGACCAACTCATAGCGTGTGAAACCTGTGGTAGTTTTCCAAGTAGTGTTATAGGCCCAGGTGGCCTCAACCAATCGGTCTGCCCAATCTTTTTTACTACTGCTCACTACCTTAGTCAAAATCTCCTCCAAAGCTTTGTTAGTGACTTCCACCTATCCATTTTCTTATGGATGATAAGGGGTGGAAGTTCTGTGCTTAATCTTGTGGTGTGTGAGCAGGTCTTCAACTAATTTGGAGGTAAATTGACTCCCTTTATCTGTAACTAACTTTCTCGGATAGCCAAACTTGTAGAAGATATTTTCCGTTAAGAACTCAGCTACTTTTTCTTCGGTTGCTGCTTTGATTGCCTTTGTTTTTGCCCACTTTGTCAGGTAGTCTGTGCACACAATGATGTAAAACTTCTGTTTTGAAGGAGGGTTGATAGGACCCACAAAGTCCATGCCCCACTTCTCAAACGGCTTGAAAGTCACTTGAGGTTGCAGGGGCATCTCATCCCTTGGAGTCGGTTTCCCCATCCTTTGACATCGGTCACATTGGCTGATGTGTCTCCTGACATCTTGATGAAGAATGGGTCAATAGTAACCTGCCTTCAAAATCTTGAAAGCAGTCCTCTTTGCTGCAAAGTGGCCCCCACAAGGTCCCTCATGACGAGTTAAGAGGATGTCAAAGATTTCCTCTTCCCTGACACATCGCCTCAAAATCTGATCTAGGCCAAGTTTAAAAAGATTGCCCCTAATCCAAGTGAATGGGGCACTTTTCCTCACGATCTTGCTCTTCTCTTTTGAGGACAGGTGTGGCGGAAACTGTGCTGAATCCAAGTAATTTTCCATATCAGCAAACCATGGAGAGAGTACTAAAATAGAAAATAAGTGTTCATCTGGCATTTTATCATCCACCATTCCTTCTTCACCTGCAGGTAGATCTAGTCTAGACAGAAAATCAACAACAACATTTTCCTTACCTGGCTTATCAACAATAGTCAAATCAAATTGCTGCAACAAAAGTAACCATCTAATGATACGAGCATTTACATCTGGTTTATTCATCAAATACCTAATTGCAGCATGATCAATGTGTACAAATGTTTGATAACCAGTGATGTAGTGTCTGAACTTGTTTAGGGAATGGACTATAGCTAGGAGCTCTTTTTCGGTTACAGTGTATTTTAATTCTGCCTTGGACAGGTTTTTAATGACAAAATTTATGGCATATGGTAGCTTCTCTTCAACTTATCCTATGGATGCTCCTATAGCTTTGTTTGAGGAATCTGTGTGAATGTGGAAAGGTAGGGCCCAGTTTGGACCTCTCAAGATTGGGGTAGTTACCAACTTACCTTTCAGAGCATCCAGAGCCTCTTGATAGTTGTCAGTTCATATAAACTCAGCATCTTTCCCCAAAAGGCCAAATAATAGAGAGGCTAGCTTTCTAAAATCCTTAATGAACCTTCTATAATACCCTGCTAAACCTAGAAAACTCCAAACGTCTCTTACCTTTTGAGGAGGTCGGACCATTTGGATGATAGCAATCTTGTTGGGATCCACCTGTAATCCTTACTGAGAAATTGTATGACCTAGCACAGTCCCTTCAGTCATTAGGAATTCACATTTATCAGGACTGAGGGACAGGTTCATTTAAATACACTTGGCTATAACTTTCCTCGGGTTAGCCATTGCTTCTTGGATGTTAGAACCATAAGGGGTAAATTCATCCATATAGATTTCCACTGAATCATGAACCAGCTCAGCAAATATGCTTAGTACTGCTCTCTGGAAAGTGGCAGGAGCATTGCACAACCCAAAGGGAAGGACCCACTAGGAAAAGGTACCCCATGGACAAGTGAAAGTGGTCTTATCTTGGTCTTCCGGGCTGATTTGGATCTGGTTGTACCTACTAAACCCATCTAGGAAGGAAAAGAACTTCTTCCCTACCAAGCCATCTAACACTTGATCTATGAAAGGCAAAGGGAAATGGTCCTTCTTGGTGGCCTTATTAAGCTCTCGATAATCTACACAGATCCTCTATTTCCCATTTTTTTTGGCACTAGCACCAAAGGAGAAACCCATTCGCTGTCAGAGATGGGGTAGATGAATCCTGCATCTAACAGCTTTTGCAGTTCTTCTTTGATAATGTCCTTGAGGGTTCGATTCATCCTCCTTTGAGGTTGTCTGACTAGTTTACAATCCTCTTTAATGTAAATGTGATGAGTAGAGACTGAAGGGTGGACTCCCTTCATCTCCTTATAGCTCCAAGAAAAAGCATCCAAGTGGCTGCTCAATAAGCTACACAGCTCTTTCTCCTGAGAGGTGGATAGGGATGAGTTAATCCTCAAGGTTCTTTCTATGCCAAATTACACATTCTCAACTCAAAGAGAGGTCAGATCAACCACACAGAGATCAACTGAAGCATTGGCTTGGGTTTCTTCGACCAACTCTACTAATGGAAACTCACTAGGGGGCGGATTTTGAATCAAATCCTCAATAAGGTAATCCTCGGTTTGTGGACCCCCCATGGTAGTTTCTACTATACACAATGGTGTGGAGTAGACTTCATCCTCATCTTCCTCCTCCAACCAGAGAGGTAAGTCGTGTTCTAGCAGAGGTTGGGTAGGAGGATAGAGGACTAACTGCTTGGAAATCTACCCATTCTTGATGGACATACTCCCAGCTCGACAACTAATGTAAGCATCTACAGTGGCTAACCAAGGCCTTCCCAGGATGAGAGGATACCCAGTGAGCTTTTCCTTTGGTTGAAGAACCAAGAAGTTGGCAGGGTACTCCCAGGAATCAATGGAGACCATGACATCTTCCATGATTCCCTCAGGGTCATAGTGGAGCGATCTACCAACTACAGTATTGTTGAGGTCTTTCTTAGGGAACCCTAAAGGTTGAGTTTGAGCATAGTGTCCTTGGTCATTATGTTAATGGTGGCCCCTAGATCAATCAAGGTGTGGGTGATTATAGTGCCATTGATATGGACATCGACTACAACACTCCTAGGGTCCAAATATTTTGGACAGATTACTTGTCCCAGCATCAGGTCAGACAGTTGTCCTATGACATTGATAGTTGGGGCATCTCTCTTGTGCTTGCCTGGGTGCCTGAAACACTTCTCTTTGATCAACTTGTTGTAGATTGGTACATCTTTTATGGCCTGGAGAAGTGGTATTCTTACACATAATTGTTTTAGTTCTCCCAGAAGTTCAGTTTCTTTTGGGGTCGGTTGTGTGGTTCTAGTTAGTCTCTCAGGAAAGGGTGGAATGGCTTTTGGTTCACTTTCCTGTTTCTCTTCTTCATCCTCCTTAGGAGGAGGTTGGCTATCTGAGAGGACCTTCCCATATCATAGGTTTATCTCCTGAATCTCCATAGCATAGGTAGGACATATTGTTTCTCCAGTATATACCTGTTGGGCCTGTCTGTTATTGGGGTTCAAGTTCAGTTGAGCAGGTATTTGGGGTTGTCTTGGAGGAGAAGGAGGTAATGGATGTGGCTGAGCAGGTGGTGGAGGCAAAAGAGCGAGAGGAGAGTTATATTGGGGCCTCCACCCTTGATGATGTGCATTCCACTGAGGTTGTGGCTGAGCATGAGAATGAAACGAATGAACAGTAGGTTGAGTATGGTATTGGGATGGATATGACCAAGGAGGGGGTGTGGACCAGGAAGGATGAGCAGGGGGACCCCAAGAAGGTATGTGAGTGGACTGATTAGGATTGTGATAAGTCTGGGATGTCCCTTGCATTCCCTACTGGTAAGGTCTGGGTCCATGTGGCCTCCTTTGGTTCATGAAGTAGAGTGGTTCAGTGACCCCTTCAGCCCCTTGGTACATAGCTTTAAATCTGGGTAAGGATGGGCACTAATTTGTAGGATGGTCTTCTTCACAGACAAAACACACCTCTACAGAGTGCAATGGACGCTCGTTTCTAGGATGCTTTCTAGTGCATCTGGGACAAAAGATGGCCAAAACCCTCTCAGCTTCCTCTTACTTCTTTTGGATTCACAAGGTATCCATTTTCATGGCAATGGTATATCTCATCTCGCTTTTGAAATCTTCCATCTGATTTGTAAAAAGAATTTTGGATAAGGGGGCACTAGCTAAAAGTTGACTTCCCCTACCTCTTTTTCTGGCTGCCCTAGAATGGATTCTAAACACAGTCTTTATGTCATCATAAGGTAGCTGGTAGATGTCTCCCCCAACCATCAAATGGAGGGTATCTAGAAGGTCTTTAGGGACTCCTCGGAGTAGAACCAACTTCAGAGATTCGGGGTCAAGTGTGCACCTGGCCCTTTTATAACTGAGTTGAAACCTCTCTTCATAGTCTTCTAAAGATTCATCACTTCCCATGGTCATCCAAAAGAGCTCTTCCTTTATTTTCTTCAACCTACAGTAATCCTGGTATTTGTTATTAAAAGCTTGATAAATCTGAGCCCAAGTTGTGATATTGTTTCCAAGTAACCCCATGAACCAGCGTAGTGCTGCATCCTTGAGGGTAGAGGAAAGAGTTTCAACTTTTGCTCATCTTCTGCATAGTCATAGGTTCAACAAAGGATAGCAAACTCAAACAAGAAGGTATCAGGGTCTTTAGTAGTCAATCCATGGAAGTGAGGTAAGGTTGAGGGACTTATGTTTTTCATCTTTGTGTCCCCATTGGTCTCTCAGATGGGAAAGGTACCCTGTATTCTCTCCCCATTTCCTCTATCGTTTTTTGTTTTCAGCCATGGTCTCAGGAGGAATTTTTTCTTACTCTTCTTCTGTTATAGGATCTTCGTATATCTCTGGAGGTTCACCTATAGGTTCTTCTGGATCACTTCCACCAAAGAAGAGAGAAGGGTGACTTAGTGATGTGGTGGGGGTGTTGGGTACAAATTTTCCTGAATTGTCTCTGTTTCTATGAGGCATGAAATGAAATCTCTTTTTTGGGTAGAATTTTTGTTTCTTTTTTTGCTTGTACCTGCAAAACTAGAATGGATTAAACAACAAATTGCAACTAACTAAAGTCTATCTTGTTGAAATGAAAATGCAGAATTGAAATGAAAGCAGGGAAGGACTAATCTATTTTGCTGAAATGGAAATTGGAGAATTGAAATGAAAGCAGGAAATGTCTAATTTACGCTTGCTGAAATGAAATTGTAGAATTGAAATGAAAGTAGGAAATGTCTAATTTACGCTTGATGAAAAGAAATTGCAGAATTGAAATGAAAGCAGAAAATGTCTAATTTATGCTTGCTGAAATGAAATTGCGGAATTGAAATGAAAGCAGGAAATGTCTAATCTACTTTTGTAAAAATGAAATTGTGGAATTGAAATGAAAGTAGGAAATAACTAATCTACTTTTGCAGAAATGAAATTGTGAAATTGAAATGAAACAACTACTCTACTCTTGCTGAAATAAACTACTTAGCAGAAGGTTGCAGTAGAAAAAAGAAGAAAGCAGTAATCACAAACACTCTGACACTTCCCCGACAATGGCACCAAAAAGAGTGGTGAGCTCCAGTATTGCAGCAATAATGTTGCAACTCCTAGGCTCCCTTCTTTACTTTTATCAACTCGGTAGTTCGTAACAAACATGGAAGCGACGGTGTTGTATGCACAAGTGCTAGCTCTTACTGCAGGCTGTCACTTGATCAGCTGGCATAAGTTCACTAGGAGCTTAAGCCAACTTCTATGAGTTCTCAAAAGAAGCTTTTAGTTGTGATGGAAGAAAGGTAACTCAAAGGAGGCTATTCTACTTGCAGAAAGAAGATGAAAACTAAAAGAAAATGCAAACCCTAGCAAACCCTAGTTTTACCCACTAACCCTACTTTTGCAAGAAAAAGAGATGAAACTACTAAAATGGATGCCATTAGCTACTGAAAAGGTGAAATGCATGTACTTAAGCTACTTCTGAAGGAAAATGTGGAAAAATCATCTTTCTGTATTTTTGAGCAATTTTATGCAGAATTATTATGCTTGTGTTTTAACTTGTTTGTGACTGTGCAGAGGTTTGGTGGTGAAGGGGGATGGAGTTGGCTATTGCTGATGATGAGGAAGGTGTGGAGAGGACCTAAGGAGTCCCTAGCACCCTTATAGAGATTTCCATTGCGATCAGACTTCGAAAAGTCGCTCGCATGAACTTCTACAGGAAGTATGTAGGGGATCTACAGGAAATTCTACACGAAGTTCCACAAGAGCAAGCCGAAAGTGATTTTTCAAGGTTTGGAGGAGGAAAAATGTTGGGAAAAATAAAATTAAGGTTGGATGAGGGTGTTAGAGGGTATAGGACTCCGTCAATGAAGATCAAAGGTGAAGGAGATGGTTGGAGTTGTTCAAAAGATAAGAAAGCTATTTTGCACAAAAATGTAGAAATTAGGGTTGTTTGGGAAAGTGTGGCAAATGAGTGGAGAAAACCTTGAGAGATAGAATAGAGTGGGTTGGGTGATGAAAGGATGATAAGCTAGGATGTTATTCAAGTGAGCTGCACACCTACCTCTAAAAATTGATTCAATGAGAACTAAAAAAACAGAGTTTTACCTATTTTAACCTAATTCTGACCTAAAAACCATAAAAGTGTTGAACATAAATTTATGGACAAGAAATGATGCAAGAAAACCATGGAAATTAAACAAGAACATATCTAATCATGTAAATACAACTAACATTAATTTCTCCAACTCAAAATCTCTCACTAGAAATTGCATTGGAAAGCAAAAACAGTGTTTTGGTGGCAGCAAGAGTGCCTTGGTCTCAATTCATGGTCCCACAGAGGGAGAAAGGAGATCAAGGCTTGCTTGGTGGCCTTTTTATGTATCTTCTTTTATTGCTGCAGCAGACTATCTAATCAATCCTGAAATTAGAACAACTACTCTAATCATCAAAAACAACCTAAGTAACGAAACAAGATTTAATCTAAACAACAGAAATTATTTCATGGATGCAAGAAAAACACATATAAATACAAGGAGGTACTGGGCACTTGGGTTGGGCCCAACCCCAAGAGCTATAGTGCCCTTAGAAAGATCAATGCCGGTTCAAAGTTGGATTCATCTTCATTCCTCAAAAAATAATAGTGATATCACAAATCGTCTACAGAAAGAGCTCGAAAATGAGCTGAATGTAAAGCTGCACCAAAGTGCAAAAATAAATTGTTCAATAGCTAACCTACTGAGGCCTAAGGCCTTCTTATTTATACAAGTTTAGGACTCCAAACAATCCTCCTAAACTTTAGGAACTCGGCTGCCAAAACTTGCAGATAACAACAACTTCACTAGACCTGCTTGGTTGCCCTTGTAATCATCGATGTGGTGGCCTTTGAACTCTGAGCTTATGGTGGAGAACTTGAGGAATAAATGTATGAGACACCCTTCTTATAAGTCCTCAGCTTGGTTTCTTCGAGTTTTGGCTATCAAGCTGCTCATAAATGCCTGGTCTTGGTCCAAAAATATCCAAAAATATGCAATAAACACTCATTAGACTTTCTGGTAAAGTGACTATCCCCATTTACTCAATTAACATAAATATATTAAAAAACATGCACAAAACTATGGAGAATGTTGGATTAAATGTAAACAATAGGCAAAATGAGCCCATATAGTTACCCATTTATGGGGCTCATCAACTACCTTGCTAACCCACCATATCAATTACTCAACCATTTGGAAACTACAGTAGTGATGCTAATGGAGATATCTTTAGAATAACGGGTTGAAAGAAATGTTGGAGTCATGAATTTCATTACACCAAAACCTGTAGGTGTTAGTAAACAAACATATCACTAGAGTTAATGGATCCTTGAGAGGAGGTTAAGCACATGTAGAGAAACACATAGGGAGTGTTGGATTATCCAATTCCCAACAATCTCCCCCTAGCATGATCCAAGGGTGTTTGAAACTTTAGACCTTTAGCTATAATACCACTTATTGGAGTCACAATTTTAATTATACCAAAATCCACTGGTGTTAGTAATAGATGCATCACCAGAGTTAACGGATCCTTGAGATGAAATTAAGCACATGTTGTGAAACACATAGGGAGCATTGGACTATCCAATGCCCAACAAAAAAATGGATGATTAGAATATGGGAGGAAGAAGAGGCCATAAAAGTGCTAAGAATATCAATATTGTACATACATAAATATGGATAACATAGTCTTAAGGACTTTTCATCCTAGTGGATAATGCTCATTATCCTTCTACCACTCGCTCCCCTCACCAACTAAGATTCGTCAAGAAGGTTTGATGCCCTCTCACAATAACTGCATTATCATCTATAAGGTCATACATTCATTGGCATTTCATTTACTAAACAAAACATGATGAGATCCACAACCAAAATCTGTCATAATACCATGCTTATGACCAACATATAACCAACAAATTAATAATGATAGAACAACCATTAAAATCACATATTAACAAGCAATTTTACTGACAAAAATCAAGAGTACATATTCTTATTATTCATATGAAAAATCAAACCAAGTGAGGGACTTCCATGTACCACCTGATCATAGCTTGGGCTAAACCAAATATTTTTTCAGTTAGTCGCCCCCGTGCCATATTCCAAGCATGAAAGTTAGACTCACAAAAAACCCAACCATGCTTCTTAGGCTTTATCGCATATCCTAGTAGAACCAGTCAAGGATTTCTAGGCCCGAAGAAATCACCTATACAACTAGGTTGTAACAACCCTGGTTAAAAATCCATGTAAGAAAATATAAGACCACAGTCATGGGACACACATTCCAAGCTGAATGGTGGGAAAAACATCTTAGTGGGTGTTCATTTGGTCATTATGGCTAAAGGAAATTGGAAAAGGAAATGGAAAAAGATTTGGAAAGGCAAAGAGGCATTAATTAGCATTTTATTTATGAAAATAATTGAAATTAGGAGAAAAGGAAGGTGAAAGGTCACAGGTTGCATGTGAGGAGGAAATTGAAGGAAAATTAAAGAAAATGAAGAAAATAGAGGTCTCAATGGTAAAAAGGCTTTTGAGGATCAGTTCATGGACTTTTGTTAGTTTAGTTTTGGAGCTCTCTCTATTCTTTGTCTCATACTCATGAACACTTATATTTTTATTGTATCACTCTTGGAGGAGTCTAGCATACATGGATTTGGAGAAAGAAGACAAAGGAAAGAAAGAAAGCGCAAGGGGACAGTGTGATCAATAGTTACAATTGGTTTTCTTGGAAGGTATCGAGTTGCATGTATGGCTTGATATTTCTAGCATGCATGGCACATGCAAGTTGCTTCTTGGTTATGATATGTCATTGGCATCAATATTTGCATGGATTGACAATGTTTTTTCCTAGCCTTCCATTTCCTAGATAGCCATGGTCTTATGGGTTTTATCTTTGTTTTCTGGTTGGTGCTCATGTTCCTTTGGCTATGGTTTGAGTTATTAGTTCTTGGATCCTTGGTTGGACAAACACTCTAGAATCTCTGTAACGACTTGGGTTGACTTACTAGTCCTAGAAGACTTGGTTGGAAAAATGCTCTGGAAGCCTTGTAACAACTTGCATTGAGTTACTAGTCTTGGAAGCCTTGGTTGGAAAAATGGTCTGGAGCCCAACCACAATTGTGGGTTGAGTTACTAGTCCTGGAGTCTTGCTTGGAAAAATGCTCTGCATCTTGACAGTAGTCGTGGGATGAGTTACTAGTCCTAGAAGTCGGGTTGGAACAAACGCTCTAGATCCCTAGATGACTTGGGTAGAGACCAATCTAGTGATGGTTAGTTATGTCTAACTGTGAGGTGGAAACACTGGTTGAGGGTTGAGGTGGTTTTTCCTCTTGAAACCCTGGTTCGGTTTTTTTTTGTTTATTCCATGAGATCCCACAATCATACTTGGAATATGGCATGGGGGTGACTAGATGAAAGAGAGATTTGGTTCACCCTGGTCTATGGTCGAGTGGTATGTGAAAGTTTGAGACCTAGTTGCATTTTGCATAATTTAATAAGAGCTTCTTTCCTCTTTTATATGATGTATAGATATACTTGTTTGTATGTGGTTTTTATGGTTGTTATATCCTTTTCATCTATGTTGGTTATATGATAGTTATGAACATGTTTTATGACAATGATGACGTAAGTATCTCATCATGTTTTGATTGGTAAATGAATGAAAAATGAATATGTGACCTAATAGTTGATAATGTAGCTAATGTGATAAGGCATTAATGCTTCTTAGTGATTCTCACATAAGTATGGTACCCCTATGATCAGATTTGTTGTTATGAATTGTAGATTTCATATTTGTGATATGTTTGACAAAATGACTATCATGGTTGGACTTGGATAGGTTAAGTCCTTGATCAAGTTTTGTGCTATAGGATTTTTCTTGGTGTCATTTGTTGTCTTGGAAAGTCTCATAAACTTCTAGGCAGTGGTTTGGACATTAGCCCTGAAAAGTGACTTAAATCTTGTAGTCTTTGGCACAGAACTGTTGAAAAAGACTATAGTCTCTCCATTTACGGCATTATGGGAGAAACTGGAGGATCCCAGTCGCATGCATGCCTTTTCATGGGAACAACTTGGAGTTTATTTCATTAAAAGGCTAGGTTAACTCAGGGGTTAGGCACCTGGAGTGGTGAATTAGCTCTTGGGGGTCCTATAGTACCTAAAGGAGGTATGTAAAGTGGTGAATCATATCATAGTAACCATTTGTCACATGTTTACCTCGGTGGACATATTAAATTGGGTAAATGTGGGAGGCGGGTGTTACAGAGTGGTACCAGAGCATGGTTCAACACTTGGACTGAATGGGTGGAATGTGGATTGTCATGCATGCATGTAGTTTGTATATGTTCTTGTTATGTATGCATCGTATTGGTCATTGTTATAGTTGTTTTTCCGAGTAGGAGTTGATGAGGTCGTTGTTGGGATGCTTTAGTCATGAATTCATGTTGGTTGTATAGGCATTTGTTATGCATGTCAATGTCTATATGTTGTTATGCATGCATTCTCATGGTTATGGTTATGCATGTATAGTAGGTCAAACATGCATCATAAGTTCATTGTATGCAATTGGGTCATCATGATGCTATTGGTATTTTATTATGCTAATGGCTTGGCTAAGATAGAGTAAGAGATGCAGATCATCAAAGTGAGGTTGCATCATTGCACATCAGGGTAAGAGAAGATCGTCATACAAGTTTTTATGGTGGGTATGTAGGTATGTTGGTTAATGGTTGTTATAAGAATTATGGTTGTGTACATTTTTGTTAGTTTATGGTTTTGTGGTTACATGTATGATAGATGTTAGTGAATTAGTGTGGTCATATGCGCATTCATCGAATAGTCATGCATGGTAGTAACTTCTTGTTGTTTTATGTTAGTTAACTTGACGATTATGCTATGTGTTGTTGATGAGTATATTATGTGTTAACTTGTTGTTGTTATATGTTAGTTAACTTGGTGATTAGGGTTATTTCATTTAATATCTTGGTGTTATATGTGTTTTTCTAATATGGATTGGTCTATGTAGATGATTGTGGTTATGATACTCAGGTATGAGACAATATAATTGTGATATTTTGTTGTACTAATCTAGATTGTTTGTGCATATGTGATTTTTATGCATGAATAGAATTTGTTTATTAGATTATGTGGTGAACATGTTAGCTAGTTACTGTTATGGATATCATGACCTGATTTATGTTTGATTTAATGTGTTGTGAAATTATATCATGCTAATCTAGATTGATTGTGCCGACAAGATAACGTCCCTTGAGATACATTAAGGTATGAGTTTGATTATGTCATATAGATGATTTATTTAACATGGTATGTTTGCAAATTGATTGAATGTTTGATTAATTGCATGATATCAGTATGTGTCTATAAGATTGCATGAATGAATGGTCTTGTTTTAAGACAATTGTACTAACACATTTGTGTTGAGACAACTGGTATGTACTTGAGTGTAAGTAGGTGATAGTTGTAGTATTATGTATTATGACCGATGAATGTGATTTGGTTGTTGATTATGACATGGTTTTTAGACTTGGTAAAGGTTGGTTTCAAATTAATATACATGTTGTCTTGATATTTGGAACATGTTATCGACATGTGTGAACAGTGGCGAGAAATATGCTTAGTATTAGCATGACAAGGTAATAGTTGATTTGTTTATATAACTAACCATTCGTTTCTAGTTATAGCTAGATATGTCAAGGGATTTAGAGTCTCTTCAGATATGGCACAAATGTGTTTAGCTACAAGGCAACATGCTTGGCACAACAAGGTAAGGTAACTGGTATATTAGTATATTTATTTATGCTCTAACAATTATGTGTGTATGGTAGTATGATGTAGGGGATTGCATGGGAAGAGACTACCATGAAACCTTGAAGAAGGCTCAGGGTGAGCATTCCTTTGGAAGCATAGGGAACCCATGGGGTTGAGTCATGGTGTTTGTTTCTAGTCTTGTGCTTTTGGTATTTGGTTATTTGTTGTGCTTGATTTGAGGTTTTTGTTGTGTCTATTGCATGATCATGCCACTTTGTTTGTGGTGTCGTATTGATATTGGATTTCATGGTTTTCTCTTTTTTGCTTCTTATTCTTGCATTTTATGTTTTGAGTCATGGGAAATGGTTTGGGAAAGAGGAAAGTTAGTGAAACTCAGGAATAGTTAGATGAAGTCCAACACATAATGTAAGACTCGAATGAAGCTCGGTGCATGCGTAAAGGGTAGTTGGAGGAAACAGTATGAAAATCAGTTGGATTGGTTAGGTCCATTAGGATAAATGGAGGGTGGAAGGACAGTCATGAAAAAGATAACAGGAAAGGTAAGGTAAATGGATTTGAGCTGTTAGATTCCTTAGCTAAGTTGGGAACTGTTGTTCTCAATGTGGTGCATGTTGTGCATGGATAAAGGGAATTCTCTTAACCTTGACCTTATGCTATTTAAAAGCTATGTTGTGAACATGATTATGTTGATGTCTATATATGTATACATGTCTCTATGTATGTCATTTTCTGACAAGGTCGTCAGAAATCATGATGGTTTAATGTTAATGTTTATATGTATATAAGTATGCATGTATGTCATTGTCTGACGGGATCATGATTGTTTTATGCTAATGTTTATATATATATATATATATATATATATATATATATATATATATATAT
This sequence comes from Pinus taeda, assembly GCA_000404065.3. Classification (NCBI taxonomy): domain Eukaryota; kingdom Viridiplantae; phylum Streptophyta; class Pinopsida; order Pinales; family Pinaceae; genus Pinus; species Pinus taeda. The sequence continues at coordinate 47,172 of APFE031336922.1, read as the reverse complement.
ATATATATATATATATATATATATATATATATATATATATATATAGATAGATAGATATATATGTATATGTATATGTATGTATGTATATGTATCTATGTATCTTTGTCACTATCTAACAAGGTTGTTAGGGATCATGCTTGTGGAGGAATGATTTCTTATGCAGGTGAATGACATGAAGAGGTTCCTAGTATTATGAAGAATAAAGTGGGAAGAGTATCCCTGACAAATCTATGAAGTTAGTATCATGTGGATATGAATTGATATTATGTGATTATACTATGTCTAAGATATGGCAGGTAATGATGAAGGATACATCAGTGGGATGAAATCAGTGTGATTTGTGGCATGTTGGGGCAAGCATGGATGGTGGAAAGACACTAGAAGTAAGATTGTTTGGTAGAGAAGGTGTGGTTTTGGATGTGCAGTGCTACTATTGTGTATATGTTGTGCATATTGTATATTCAGTGATTGTACCTATGGTGTTGTGTGTTTGTTGTATATATGGTATTGTGTGCATATTGCATATGCAGTGCAAGGTATAGATGGTGCCATGTACATGTTGGATATGCGGTGTTGTGTAGATATTGCGTCGTGTACATGATGGATATGTGGTGTTTTGTGCATATGGTGTTATTTGGATGTTGATATGCGATGTTGTGTACATATGGTGTTATGTACATGTTGTATATGTAGTGCTATGTACATATGGTGTTGTGTGCATGTTGTACATGTGGTTATATGTACATATGGTGTTATTTGCATGATTGTACATGTGGTGTCGTCTACACATCGTGCATGTGGTGTTGTGTACATGTGGTATTGTGTACACGTTGTACATGTGGTACAGTGTACATGTGGCACTATGTACACGTTGTGTAGGTGGTTTTGTGTACATGTAATGTTGTGCAGATGGTGTTGTGTATAGGTGGTACTGTGTACATGTTATACATATGGTACTAGTGTACATGTGGTATTGTGTGCATGTTGTACATTCTTTGTTGTGGACGTGCAGTGCTACGTATGTGCATTGTGTAGTCGTGGTATCGTGACATGTGTATTTGTTGTATTGCACTATGTGTACGTATGTGTATTGTGTTTTGTTGTACATCGAATGTAGGTGTATGTATTTTGTTGTGTTATACACCAAGTGTAGATACATGTATTGTGTGGTGTTGTACATCGGGTATAGATGTATGTGTTGTGTTTTATACCACATGTAGGAGTATGTATTATGTTGTGTTATACATAGGGTGTAGATGCATGTATTGTGTGGTGGTGTATGTCATGCATGGTTGTATGTGTGTGGTGTACATTATGTGTATGTGCACATGGTTGAAGAGAAGGAATTGGGAGTTTATTGGGTGTGGTAACTGATCTAGTGTGCATACAGAAATGATCTATTAAAAGACAAGTATCAGTATTTTATCTTAGTTTTATAATACATTTTTGGGTGTGGAGCCTGATTATCTTCTTTATTCTGAGGTGTCGACGCATTGGACCCCATTTTGTAATGGGGCGACAACACCGCCTATTTGTTCGCCGCAAGGAGGGTCCAGGGGATCATTAGGCAGATGATCTGATGATAGAAGTTATGTTTAATTTAGGGTTTTTTTTCCTTAGAATGAAACCTCTCGCTATATATGAGGGAATTATATTGCAGCTATGTAGATGTGTATTCTGAGCAAGAAAGAGAGAGGATATTGTGTGAGAGCGAAGAGGGAATGACAATGGATCTGTTGTAGGTTGTTTCTCTATCTCTTCATTTTACTGGATAATATAAAAGGAAGGATAGGCTATTTCTCTGTGGATGTCACCCAAATTGGGTGAACCACGTATATCTTTATATATCTTATTTTATGCATTTTTTGTGTTTGTGTTTCTACAATATTTTATGTGTTCCATTGCTCTGTAATATATAATTTTTTAACAACTGGTATTACAACCGAATGTTTATTTGGCTGATAAACTCGCAAGAGAGAAGGGTTCCTGGTTCGAGTGGGAGAAATGGTGGAAGATGGAAGGTTTAGGGTTGAAAAATTTAACAACCAAAGCTACCAACTGTGGAAGATGCAGATGGAAGATTATATCTATCAGAAATATATGTACCTACCATTGAGCAGAAAGACAAAGAAGCTGACGAGTATGATAGACACCGAATGGGATATTATCAAGAGAAAAGCACTTGGAACAATAAGGTTGTGCCTAGTAGCATCGATAGCTTTTAATATTTCAAAGGAAACGACAACAGAGGGTTTAACGTTGCATTGGCCAAACTATATGAAAAACCCTTGGCCTCTAATAAGGTATTTCTTATGAAATATTTATTTAATATGAAGATGTCAGAAGGTGGATCTGTTGTTGATCATTTAAATGAATTTAATATGGTTACCAGTCAGTTAAGTTCTGTAGGGGTAAATTTTGATGATGAAGTTAGGGCTCTATTGTTTCTGTGCTCATTGCCAGAAAGTTGGAATGGTTTAGTTATGGCCATTAGTAACATTGTCTCTAGATCTAGTACTTTAAAGTTTGATGATGTTGTTAGTGCAATCCTTAGTGAGGAACTGCGATGAAAAAGTTCTGGTGAGACATCAGACAATGCTTTGACTGCAGAGACGAGGGGAAGAAAAATGGAAAGAGGAAAGAGCCTAGGATTTCGCAGTAAGTCAAGGAAAGGCAGATGCAAGTCCAAATCAGGGATAGTGTTCTGGAAATATGGGAAGAAAGGACACGTGAAGAAAGATTGTAAGTCTCGGAAGGGAAAAGAAGGAGACACACAACAAGAAAACAATCATGAAGGAAATGTGACAAGTGATGTGTTGCAAGACACTTTGCTTCTTTCATTAAAAAATATTATTGATGTCTGGGTGGTAAATTCAGGGGCCTCATTCCATGCCACACTTGATAAGAAACATTTTTAGTACTATGTTCAAGGAGATTTTGGATAGGTTCATTTGGGTGATGATAAACCCTATAAAATCATTGGAATGGGTAAAATTTTCATAAAACAACATAATGGAAACCAATGTCTATTGAAGGAGGTAAGGCATGTACTAGATTTGAAGAAAAATATAATTCTAACAGGGAAGTTGGAAGGTGAAGGTTGTGTAACTAATTTTACAGATAAAACCTATAAGGTCACTAAAAGAGCCCCGGTAATAGAAAAAGGAGAAAAGTTTGGTACATTGTATTTCATGCAATGGTATTTCTAATTATGTTAATGCTTTAACCCCTGTAGGAGCAGATACAACACTATGGCATCATAGGCTTGGGCACTTGAGTGAGAAGGAGATACAGATTCTTCACTCAAAACATTTGTTGCCAGGATTGAAGCATGTTGATTTCGAATTCTGTGAGAATTGTGTTTATGGAAAACATAAGAGAGTCTGGTTTCTCAAAGTTGGGAAAGAAAAGAAGAGCGAAAAAATATAGCTTGTGCATACAAATGTATGGAGACCTGCTCATGTATCATCTCTCAGTGGCTCTCGTTATTATGTTACTTTTATTGATGATGCAGCCAGAAAAACCTGGATTTATTGTATCAAAATAAATCTAATGTATTTGATACTTTTAAGAAATGGAAAGCTTTGGTTGAGAATGAGACAGGAAAAAGGTTGAAGTTCTCAGATCAGACAATGGAGGTCAATATTACAACAAAGAGTTTGATAAGTACTATTCAGAGCATGGAATTCACAGAGAGAAGACAATTCCAGGAATACCACAAGAAAATGGTGTGTCAGAAAGGATGAATAGGACAATCATGGAGTGTGCAAGGGGCATGAGATTTCATGCAGGATTACCTTTACAATTTTGGGTAGATGTTGTAGATATTGTTGTTTATCTAATAATAAGAAGGCATTCAAGTTCCTTGGATGGAGGTATTCCAAAGGAGGCATGGACAAGTAAAAAGGTAAATTAATCATTTTTAAAGGCTTTTGGTTGGAAAGCCTTTCTCCACATTAATTAATAAAATAGAACAAAGTTTGAGGAAAAATCAAACAAATTTACCTTTATTGGATATGGTGTTAATGATTTTGGTTATCTCTTATATGATTATGAAAATCACAAAATCATTAGTAGCAGAGATGTCATATTCAATGAAAAGGTTTTGTATAAGGATCAGATGCAGGAAAAGAAACAAGAAAAAGAAAACAAAGAATACACAATTCCTGATGAGATCATAGAAAAAGTAAAGGTGTCTAAAAATCATAATGATCAACAAAAACAACCACAATAGCAACATGGACCTCAAACACCTAAAAGTGGTGTTAGAAGATCTACCAGGATAAGTAGAACCCCTAAATAATACTCTCCTTCATTATATTATGTATTGTTGATTGATTCTACTGAACCAGAAAGTTATGAAGAAGTAGTGCAAGTAGAAACCAAGAAGAAGTGGGAGCTAGCCATGAAAGAAGAGATGGACTCCTTGGTACATAACCAGAATTGAGACTTAGTCAGGTTTCCTGCAGGTAAAACAACATTGAAAAATAAATGGGTTTATAGATTGGAGGAAGATGATGGAGGTAGAAAAAGGTATAAAGCTAGACTTGTGGTGAAGGGGTTTGCACAGAGAAAAGATATGGACTTTGATCAGATATTTTATCCTGTCGTTAAAATGACTTCAATCAGAAATATTTTAAGTCTAGTAGTAGCTGAAGAGTTACATCTTGAGAAGTTATTTGTAAAGATGTCGTTTCTAAATGGGGATTTGGTGGAAGATATCTATATGCCACAGCCATAAGGAGATGAGGTCAAAGGGAAGGAGAAGCTAGTGTGCATGTTGAAGAAGAGATTGTATGGATTAAAATAGGCTCCAAGTTAGTGGTATCTAAAATTTGACAAGTTAATGTGTGAACTAGGTTGTACTATATGTCACTCTAATCATTGTGTTTATCTCAAAAGGCAAAATGATGGCAGCTATTTATATTATTATTGTATGTAGATGACATGATTGTTGTAGGGCCTAACATGCAGGAAATAAACGTGCTCAAAGGAAAATTGGAAAATTCATTTGCAATGAAAGATTTGGGTGCTGCAAAACAAATCCTTGGTATGAGAATAACTAGGGACACAAAAAATTGCAAATTAACATTGTCTCAGAGAGAGTACATATAAAAGGTGTTGAAAATATTTAATATGCACAATGCAAAACTACTTTCTACACCTTTGGCTATCCATTTCAAACTAAGTAAAGGGATGTGTCCCAAGACTCAGGAAGAGATGGATTATATGTCTAAAGTTCCATATGCATTAGCAGTTGGAATCTTAATTTGTGCAATGGTATGCACAAGGCCTACTATTGCACATGCAGTGGGAGTTGTAAGCAAGTACATGAGTAATCCAGTAAAAGAAAATTGGATGGAAGTGAAGTGGATTCTCAGGTATTTGAGAGGTACCCCATATCAAGCATTATGCTTTGGTGGTTCAAACATTGCTCTACAGGGATATGTTGATGTAGCTATGGAAGGTGATAGAGATAACAGGAGGAGCACCACAGAGTATGTGTTTACTATAGGTGGAAAAATTGTCAGTTGGGTTTAAAAATTGTAGACTGTTGTTGCACTCTCACCAATGAAAGGAGAGTATGTTGCTACAACGAAGGCTAGTAAAGAAATGATTTGGTTACAAAGGTTTCTGGATTAATTGGGTAAGAAGCAGGAGTTGGGCAAGTTATACAATGACAGTTAGAGTGTCATTCATCTTGCAAAGAACTATGCCTTTCATTCCAATACTTAACATATACATCTCAAGTACCATTTCATACGATCGGTGTTGGAAGATGGACAGTTGAAGCTGGAAAAGATACATACTAGCCAAAATCCTATAGATATGTTAACAAAAGTTGTAACTAGGGAAAAAATGAGATTTTGCTTGGTTTCAATTTGTCTTCAAGTATGATGATGAAGATGAGAAACAACTAGGTCCAAAGTGGAGTCATTGTCTAGAAAATGAAGCAGCGGTGGAGTTGTTATAATCAGTCTCCAAGTGGGAGATTGTTGGGTGTGGAGCTTCATTATCTTCTTTATTCAGAGGTATCGCCACATTGGACCCCAATTCATAATGGGGCGACAATGTCACCTGTTTGTTCACTACCAGGCAAGGTCCAATGGAACATAAGGTGGATGATTTTACAGTAGAAGTTATGTTTAATTTAGGGTTTTTTCCCTAGAAGGCAACCCCTTGCTATATATGAGGGAATTGTATTGCGGCTATGTAGATGTATCGCTTCATTTTGCTGGATAATATAAAAGGGAGGACTAGTTGTTTCTCCGTGGACATAGCTCAAATTGGGTGAACCATGTATATTTGTGTCTCTCTTGTTTTATGCATTTTCTGTGTTTATGTTTCTGCAATATTTTATGTGTTACATTGCTCTGCAATATATAATTTTCTAACATACATATGATTTACGATGGTTACATATGATCTATGATTCTAATTTATGATGATTGCATGCGATTCATGATTTTGATTATGATGGTTGCATTTTGAGCTAACTGGATGTTATATATTTATACATGATTCTTTGATCAAATAACTAGTTTGACTTGTTGTGACAAGAAGTAAACAAGATTGAAGCTATACCTTATTGACAAACTACTAATGAGATAATATTTAAGATTATTTCAATTTATTCTAACTCTAATGGGAATTATGTGCTTGATACAGGAAGCACGGAAATGGTCAGTTGGGTGGTTAAAATTGATTGTAAGAATTTGTAACAACAACAAAAGGAACTGGAACAGGAAGAATTATGTAGGTAAAGCACTTTAGGAGTATAGCCGTTGTGGGACACTGGTATCCAATAGTGTCCATTGATTTCCATGAGCATGCTATGATTGGTATGATGGTTTTGAGTCAAGGATATGCCTTGGTTTTTGAACTTCTGATGTGAGGAAACCTTGCCAAGGGACAGACTTCCCGGGATGGGGGTGCCAGCACAACTTGGAAGGTGTGTGACTGCATGGAAGGGGGTGACCCGATTGCTCGAGGGATTGTGTATAAGAGAAGGGAAGTTCGGGGATGGATTTATTTTTGGTCATTAGCAATGTTAGATGGAATGAGAGGCACATTGATAGCATGGCCTAGAACAATGATGTAACACCATCCTCCCACATCTACCCAAGCAACCAACTAGCCAGGGTAAACATGCGATGAGAGACTACTATGATATGATTCGACCTCCTAAGTCACATTAAAGAAGTGGAATCGATGGAAGCACACCTTTTATGAAACTAGCTTAGAAAAAGATAGAAAAGATAGATGAACGCCTTAGAATTCAGCCTCTTCGAGGGTGCAACCTCCTTTACATTACACAAATGAACAATTCTTGGATGATACAAATGACAAGACCTCTTTTCTATATATAGGAGTCTAAGGGGCCATAATATAATCAAATCCGACATAAAAATAATAATGTAAGGGCACAATATTAAAAATAGTGGGCTTCTATGGAGCACAATAATAACAACATTGGGGCTACATGGGCACAACAATATAATAAGGGGGTTGTAATAATAACAATAAGCGGTTACACTAGTAGTATAGGGACCTAACGTGCCCCTCTCCTTCAAAAAGTGTTGTCCTCAACGCTTGAGTATTTCTTGATACTTTTGTATAAATTCTTGTCCTCCCATGTGGAATCTTTAGCGGGTAAGTTCTTCCACTTGATGAGATACTTTGAAATTTATCTAATTTGTAGCTATCGATTTCTCGGTTCTGTGACTGCTTCAGGCTCCAATATGATTTTTCCTTCCTTGTCAAGCTCTCACAATACTATTTGAACTGGGATATTCTGCAACTTTTGAATGATTTCCCACTCCTTTGGGCATATGGATATCTGTAAGGCCTAATGTTTGGAGGAACACTTCCTAGAATCAAATGAATAGCATGATCATGGTCACAAATAGGTGGGAGGCCTTTGGAGTCTAAAATACCTTGGAATGATTGTCCAAAATGTTTTGGAGATCTGGGGAAATACATGATTTCGATGTGGGATCCTCTAGTGAACATAATTGTGCAATTATGCCCCGTTGTTCTTTATTTAGAAGCTTTTTCATGCTGTTAGAGTTTAATACCTTTCCTGATTTCCCTTCGATGCCCCTCAATTCAACTTCCTTTCCTTCCCAAAAAAATTTCAAGAAAATTTCTTGAAATAAAAGATATTGTACCAAAAGATTGTAGCCATTGTGCTCCTAGTAAAACATCAACACCACCCATTGGAATGAAAAGCATCGGGATATTCAATACATATTCTCCCATGGATAGCTTGATATTATGGAACTTTCCAGAGAAATTTATGGTTCCTCCACTTGAACCCATCACTTGACACTCTCGTGCTGGATATAGGAATAAATTCAATTCCTTGGCTATCTTACAATGAATAAAATTATGGGTACTGCCCGAATCAATCAACACTATTCCTTTTTCTTCTTGATATGTCCTTCTATCTTGATAGTTTGAGGAGTGGTAATTTCTTTCCAATACATTACAAGATATGGTCAGATTCATTTCTTGATTCTCGATGTGATCTTTCACTTCTTGAACATTTTTCTTCTTGATATGTCCTTCTATATTGATAGTTTGAGGAGTGGTAATTCTTGCCAATGCATTACAAGATATGGTCGGATTCATTTCTTCTTTCTCGATTTGATCTTTCATTTCTTGAACCTTTTTCTTCTTGATATGTCCTTCTATTGTGAGAGTTTGAGGAGTGGTAATTCTTTCCATTGCTTTACAATATATGGTCAGATTCATTTCTTATTTATATGGGGTGGGTTCCTGGTGTATATCCTGTTCTTTTGATGTTTCTTTATCCTTTTCTTCCTACTCTTCATAATCTATGTAAAATAATTTCTTCTTAGCACATTTATGACCTTTAGCATATTTTCTATCACAATTGTAACAAAGCCCTTTTTCTCTTTTTTCTTCCAATTGTTGTGGTGTAAACCTTGTAGGTTTTGGAAGGATAGGAGAAAAAAAACTTCCATAATTATAGTCGTGAGTGGTGGGATTCCTTGTTTCCATAATTTCGCTTTCAATTTTTCTTGCCAACCTGAATGCCTTCTCCAATGAATCAGGTTCCCAAAGACGAACCTCGTGTTGAATGTAATCCTTTAAAGTCCCTATGAAGACATCAACCATTTTCTTCTCTGGAATATCATTGACCATTATATTCAAATTTTGAAAGTCCTCAATGTGCTCTGCCATTAAACCCTTTTGTTTGAGATTTATCAATTGGCTAAAGAAGGTGTTTCTCTTTGTATCCTCATAATGTGCTATCATTTTCTCCATGAAAAATGACCACGTGAAAAGTGGTTTACGACAACAAAGTCCTCTATACCATAAAAATTGATTTGGTTCTAAATAATATGTAACTTTTGTAACAGTGGTACACCATGTAGATCAAGATATTTCTCCATCTGTAGTATCCAATTTACCGAATCCTTGCCATCAAACTTCCTCATCTTGCTTTTTCTTGATTTTAGGAGATCGATCGTGAAACAAATGTAACACTTTATTTTCTGATCTTTAAGTTTGGAAATTTCAGTTTGTAATAGCTCTCTGAGTCCTCTTTCTAACTCCACAAGTCTGATCACAATTGGGTTCCTACAGAAAGACTTATTCCCAATCTCCCGCGATGACCTAATTATAGACTAGTTCAGTAGAATGAACTTGTACGACGTTCCAGGTGTCCCTATTTCAATCTTAGGTTCTGAAAATTATACCCAAACAAAATAAAGTCCGTCTTTTTTTGCAACTTCTTACGAAATTTCAATCTGATACTCAGAGAGAAAGTTATGATGATTTTCCTAAGGTCACTTGTTTAGGATGTAATTCAGAAGTCTGCAAAAACCCTAAATTCATCATATCATATATCCGAAAATATAGCGAGACAAAATCTGAAATTGAGACCCAAGGTTCAGACCGATTTCTTATCAAATGGGTTTTTTGTTTAGGTTCTGAAACTTCATAGCGGAAACTTTAGAGCAAAAATTTCGTAGTAACTTGTTTTAGATGAAATTTTGGAGCTTTCAAAAACCCTATCTTCCTTAGATCATATATCCTAAAATGTAGTGAGACAAGATCTGAAATTCGAACCCAAGGTTCAGAGATATTTCATCTCCAATTGGATTTTTTCAGCTTCCGAAGCATCGCATAAACAAAGTTATAGCTAAAATTCCACGATGACCTGTTTGGAGCAGTGAAACTCTAGAATCCAAACCTTTGATACCAAATGTTATGAAACCAGCTCATAAAAAGATAGAAAAGATAGATGAATGCCTTAGAATTTAGCCTATTATAGGGGGAAACCTCCTTTACATTACACAAATGAACAATTCTTGGATGATACAAATGACAAGACCTCCTTTCTATATATAGGAGTCTAAGGGGCCATAATATAATCAGAGCCAACATAACAATAATGATGTAAGGGCACAATAATAACAATAGGGGGATTCTATGGGGCACAATAATAATAATATGGGGACTATATGGGCACAAAAATATAATAATGGGGTTGTATTAATAACAATAAGGGGTTACACTAGTAGTATAGGGACCTAACAACACCATTTAGACATCTAACATTATCAACAAAACCCTCAAAAGACAGTCAATCACTCAGACAACTTGTCCTTGGGTCCCACTATTGTTTTAGGTCTCTTGGCCCATAGTCGCTCTCATGTTATGGACAAGGGAGCGGCCAACAACCTAATTCTCTCTCATAGGCTTGCTTGCCAGTGATTGTGGACTAGAATTGTCAATGTTGTGCCAGCGACTTCGGGATTTGAGCCACTTTTTTAGGCCCAAAGCCCAGGTCACTACCCAGAACTAAATAATCTCTTCAGATCAATAATTTAACATGGAAATGACAGCATTAAAGCAAAAAATTGTTCAATACCTTGATTGGAACCCTACTAGCCATGACACACATTTCGTCAAGCATATCATCGACATGTAATCTACAGGTGTAAATAACAAAGTTAAGTGTAAGGATCTCATACTTATATCAGAATCTCTATGAACCATTTTTCCCTCATGCCATTTTTTACATTATCATCTATTAGGTCATACGCACATAATCCATTCACATACAAGTAAAAACACACTAAGAGCCATACATAGCTGATATCATAAAATGTGCATATAACCAGCGTCTATGTATGGATCTTACCATGTTTTTACTTGTATGTGAATGGATAATGTGCATATGACCTAATAGATGATAATGAAACAAATGGAATGAAGGAACAATGGCTCATAGTGATTTTTACATAAGTATGAGAACCCTACACTGAACTCTGTTATTTCCACCTGTAGATTACATGTCGATGATATGTTTGACGAAATGCCTGTCATGGATATTAGGGGTCTAGTCAAGGTCTTGAACAAGTATTTGCTTTAATGCTTTTTTTTTCCATGTTAAATTAATGATTGGAAGAGATGATTAAGTTCTAGATAGTGACCTAGGCTCTGGGCCGGAAAAAGTGGCTCAAATATTGGAGTCACTGGCACAACACTAACAATTGTGGTCCATAGTCATTGGCAGACAGTCCTGTGAGAGTCAATTTAGGTTGCTAGTTGCTCTCATGATATCCTTGCCTATAGCATGAGAACGAATATGTCCCAAGAGACCTAAAACAACAATGGGACCCATGGGCAGGCTGTCTGAGTGGCTCACTTGTCTTTTGAGAGTTTTGTTGATGATGTTGGATGTTTGTATGGAGTATTTCTGTCGATTCCACTTCCTTAATGTGACTTAGGAGGTTTAATCATATCATAAAGGCCTCTCATCACATGTTTAACACAACTGGAAGGTTTCTTGGGTAGATGTGGGGGGAGGGTGTTACAGAGTGTTATCAAAGCATGGTTGTGCTCTCCTTGGGTTGTGCGTTGATCATGCTTTCATGTTGGTTGCATATGTGTTCCTTATGGATGTAGTCCATGTTCTTGTTGCATTTTCATGGTGTTGATCATGGTTGTAGTGATGTCACCATGTGAAGGTTGAAAGTGTTGTTGCGGAGCTTGTCTTCATGTGTGTATGGTTGATTATGTATTGATTGCATGTCAATGTTCACATATTATCAAGTGCATGTGATGTGGTTGTTGTTGTCATGCATGAGGTCATGGTTTTTGTAGTTGATATGGACATGCATGGATGACTAGACTCTAACTAGAATGATGTGTATATGGTTTTCTACTCATTTGTTATATGTCTATATACAGTTGTTATGCATGTATGGTCTTGGTTATAGTTATGCATGAATAGTAGGTCAAACATGCCTTGTGAAGTCATGGTATGAAATTTAGGTCATCGTGGTTCTATTGGTTTGTTATGATGCTAATGTGTTGAATGAAGAAAAGTAGGAGATGTAGATCATCAAAGTGAAGTTGCAGCATTAGACCTAGAGACGAGAGCATGTCATCATACAGGTTTGTATGTTGGGCATGTAGGTATATAGGTTAAGGATTGTTATATGCAATAGGGTTATATACATTAGGTTTATGTACATTCCTTTTGATGTTATGGTGACATACATGATAGTTGATAGTTGATTAGCATAGTCACATGCACTTGAGTCAGATAGTCAAGAATAATAGTAACATGTGGTTGTAAGCATTGATAATGTTGGTTAGGTTAGATAACTTTATGATTATGTTATATGATATGTTGTTGATGAGTATGTTATAGGTTAACTTGTTGTTGCTATATGACAATTGTGTGCTATTAACTTGATAATTAGGGTTATTTCATGGAGATCTTGATGTTGTAATTTGGATTGATCATATGTGTGATGGTTATGTTCATTTCATTGAAGATATTGATATGGTGTCGTAGTAATCTATATTGATTGTACATATGTGATTGTTATGCATGAACAACAAATGCATATGAGCTTAAGACGTGAACATGTTAGTTAGTTACTGCTATGGATATCATGATTTATGTTTGATTCGATGTGTTGTGAAGTTGTATCATGCTAACCAGCTTTATTGTGTAGACAAGATAGCCTCCCCTGATATACATTAAGGTACGAGTTTTCATATGTCGTATATTTGGTCCCTGGTTGTTTGATTATGACATCTATTTGGTGTTTGAGTGTTTGGTGTCTAGTTAATTTATTTAACATGGTGTGTTTGCAAGTTGGTTGAATGTTTGATGAATTTCATAATATTAGTATGTGTTCCAATGATTTTGTTTTAAGAGGATTTTACTAACACATATGTGTTGATACATTTGATATGTACTTGAGTATAGTACGTGACAGTTGTAGAATTGTGTCTAACGACTATGAGTTGACTATGAATTATGAAATGATTGTTTGTAAAAGTTGATCTCAAATTGATAAACATGATTGTCTTGATATTTGGAACATGTGGTTGACATGTGTGAACAGTTGCAAGAAATATGCTTGGTGTTAGCATGACGAGGTAATAATTGATGTGTTTATATAACTAATAGTTGGGTGGTGTGACAATATAAAGTAAGACTCAGTTGCAGTAGGGTAAAGGTGAAAGAAAGGAATCAGGTAAGTATTCCTTTGGCTATCTTTGGAAATCCTAATTCCAAAATAATGACTTGTGTATTACATACATGGAGTCTTCTTAACCTTGATTTTGTTTGACATTATGTGGATATGTGCTAGATTCATGAAAATGTATTTGACAGGTATATTAACTAGTCTTTAGTTATAGGTGGATATATCAAAGCCATGGAGTCCCTTGAGAGAGAACGTGGATATGTTCAGTGGCAAGTAATGTGCTTGGCACAACAAGATAAGGTAACTAATGTATTGTTATGTTTATTTAGACAATGATAGTTATGTGTTTATGGCAATATGATGTAGGGGATTGCATGGCAAAGAGAGGTTGCCATGAAATCTTGAAGAAGGCTCTGGTTGAGTTTCCTTGGGAGCCATACGGATTGACTCATGGTGATTGTTGCTAGTCTTGCGCTTTTGATATTTTGGTGCCTTTTTGTGCTTGATTGCGGTTTTGTTTGTGTCTTGTGCATGGCCATGCCACTTGGGCTGTGGTTTCATTATTGGTTTCATGGTTTCCTTCTTGGTTGTTTCTTGTCTTTTATTTTATGTTTTGAGTCTTGGGATTGGTTGAGAAAGAGGAAAAGTTGATGGAGCTCAAGAGAGCTGAGTGGTACTCGAAAGGTAATGTAAGACTCAAATGAATCTCTGTGCATGAGTAAGCACAACAGAAGGTAGGCTATGATTGTCAGTTGGAATGTGGCTTGTATTAATTTTTGCCTCACCCTTGAAGGTTTTGTTAGCCGATGGTGTCACACTCTACCACCTACTTCCATTCATTCTCTTAACCATATCATCAAGGAGCTTCATTTAGCCTTTGATAGTTATGATTATTGAGATGTTTATAAAAGAATCAATCAGCTTAGAATGGAGCCCAATGAATTAGTTGAGGATTTGTCTAATAGATTCCTCAATCTTTGTTATGAATTTCCTATAGAAGATATGGATTGATATTTCTTGAAACAAAATTTTGAGCATTTGGTAAATATATATTTTTACAATGAATTAAGACCACTTGATGTTTCTTTGTCCCCAACTCTTGTAAACCAAGAGACACCACTAATTTTAGAGGAGGAACCTGCTACTCATTTTGTTCCTTGTCCTCCTCCCTTTTCAATTCTGACATCAATGCCTCCATGCAATGGTCATAAAGTTGTGAAATATGCACATCAAATTCCTAATCCATCTTCTCATCCTCCTTCCTCATGTCATGATTCAAATCCAATAAAGGAATCCTGGAATGGCTCATGAAGCCTATGGTGAAAACCATTTTTTCTATTCATCAAGATGGCCATAACTCTAGTCTTGAATCTCATTCATATTTATGTCATCCTCTATCAGCTACATGTCATGACTCTTTGTACCATGATCTACTTAATCAATTTGCTCCATCAACTAGTTTTCCGCACACTCCTAATTTTCAAGTTGTTGGTCCAAGTTGCAATCAGGTTCAAGATAATCACATTACATAGGTAGAGGAGCAAGAAGGTGAAGATTATTTCAATATTTCTTATCTTTTTCAAAATCCTTCATGTGAATATGGTGTCTCCTCATTCTTGACTGATATTGAATCTCTTAATCTCAGTAATGGATCAAATGAAATCAGTTTTTTTAGATCTGTAGTATTGGGAAACAATCATTTTGATGATGATAATTATGTTGAGGTATGCAATGATGAATACCCAAGTGTACCAATTTATCTTTCGGTTTCTCATCAAAATTTTAATTTGAAAGATTTAGATCCGGGACCTATTTTGGTCAAAGAAAATTCTCTTATCAAAACCTCCTTTGTGTCCCACTATCCCTTGTGCTCTCCTATTTGTGATGCATCTACATGTGATGAAGATACTCCACGCTCTTCAAGTTCTTCATCACATGAGCTCACTTCTCAATTGACACAAGGTAGTGAAGTTTTCCATGATGAAAGAGAAGATAATCAGATCATTGATTATCCTTTCCATCCTGTTTCAAAGTTCTTCATCACATGAGCTCACTTCTCAATTGACACAAGGTAGTGAAGTTTTCCATGATGAAAGAGAAGATAATCAGATCATTGATTATCCTTTCCATCCTGTTTCATCTCTTGTTTTGCATGAATACAACTCAACAAATCAACTTTCTCGTGAAATTTCTCCATCTCTAGATTTGCGATCTGAAGAATCTCCTAGCTTGAGTAATATGGTTGTGAAAGTTGTAAAATATGATCAAACTGGTCACAAAGATGGCTTCCATCCAGTTAATAGTGATCTCATTGAAATCAGTGAAAGAAGTTATCGTCACATCATGCATGATCTGGTTCAATCTTCGCAATTTGATTTTAAAATCCCCAAAAGTTTTGGGACTTTCCAGAGAGTTGAGGCACTTCAACTTCTGTTGATGGTTATGTCAAGATCTCACAACTCTGGTAATAGCCCTGAACTGAGTCAAACCTATTTTTCTTCGTCAAACTCTTCTTTCTGCATGGTTTCACTCAATGTAAATTCTTTCTTGAAATATATTTTTCATTATGGATATGATCTTTCGAACTTTCAAGATTTCATTTATGAACGGATTCAAGATGATTCATCTTCATGAAAATCTCCTATATCAAACTTGGGTTTGGAATGTGTATCTTTCATATAATCATGGAACTGCGAAATTGATTATTCTAAAGATTATCTTTCGCCAAAGGAGTCATACATGTCACACTCTTTTGAAAACAATAAACTCCTGATCCTTCTTTCGAATATTTTAATGCTAATATTTGTCTTCATTGCACCTGAAATCCTCTTAACCGTCGGTGAATGCATGGATTATTTGACCAATCAATTTTTTGTTCTCTCATTTTACCCTGATTGATTTCTTGTGTTTACTATACTAGCACTCCTTTTTTATTCTTTTGACGATTATGATGGTAGTGTAGTGTGTAACTAGTTACAAGAAAATTATTTGTTACATTCATCATGCGAGGAAGATGACCCTATTGTGTTGACCATTCATAAAATTGTTCAAGTTGAATTATCTTTGGTAATTACAAACTAGGAATCTCATGCTTTAATTAGCCCATCTGATCATGATCATGTCTCTGATTACTTTAGTTCAACTTACTATTTTCCCATCAGCGGATCCAATGACAGTTATTTTACACCCTTTTATATGTATCGGTTAATATCTCACTACCCATGTACTTGTCAAACAGTTGGGGCACTTCCACACTCATTGATGGTTATGTTAAATCCTTAGTGTCTTGACATATATGTTGAATATGATCAGATCTATTTTCCCTTGCAAGATTATGATCATAATCCCATGCCTCTAATTGAAAAATCATATTTTTGAACATTTCTGGGTTTTTAAGAGGATTGTCACGAATTTTATGATCGAATCATTGAATGGTTGGAGCAATCTTACTTGGAAGGCTCCGTTGCAAATAATAAGTTTTGATCTTTCTGCGTGTTTTCTAAGGAGTTCAGTGTAGTTGAAGAAACATTCATAAGAAGCTTCCAAGGTTTGTTGAATGATGGTTCTCATCGAAAAGGTAAGAATATAAACTGGTTAGAAGTGGTGGCTATGGCCTAAATTTCTGCTGATAGGAAAGACATTCAAATTTTGGTGCAAGCTTTTCAAGTTCTTATCCTTTCTATTTCACATTGTTTTATATTTTTCCTAATTGATCACAGCTTTTTTATTGCAAGTCGGGAACAATTATGGCGACTAAATTGGAAATTCCATTATACATTACTTCAACCTTATACATGGTTAGGTTAGGAGTAGGTCTAGTTTCATTTTAGTCTACCTACACATTCATCCTACATTCGTTTCCTATGTTTTGTCTTGTGTTTCTAGTTTTGGTTTCACACCATGTTTTGGTTTATCCAGTTTTTGTCTTGTATTCTAGTTTTGTTTCCTTGTTGTGTGTTGTCTTTCCTTTCGTTTTATGAGACCTTGGATGAAGATTCTCTATTAGCCAAAATGGGAATGTGGCAAAATAGAAAAGGACTTTGTGACACTACAACATTTCGCTAACTCTCTTCTCTTCTTCCTTGTCTTGGTTACATATTTTGGTCGATGATGTTCCGACAGAAATATGATCCTTGTGTTAAGAAATCCTTGTGGTGAACCATGATCTCCATGTCTATTATGGAAACCTCATGCCAACACTCAGGTTTTTAAGTTTCGGTGTTTTCATTTTGATCCAATAAAGTAGATAAGGACAAGGGGAAAATCTAAATGAGAAAACGAATATCAAAGGTCTTATAAATGCTTCTCTGAAGTGACAACCTCTCCTTCTCTCAATAAGTCGAGATCCCACTTCCACCTATGAAATAAATAAGTGTCGATGCACAGTCCTATATAAAATAAATAAATAAAGGCGAAAGAAGAGAAAAATCTTCCTACGTAGAGAGAAGGAAGAAACTCTGTCAAGGTACTATCTAGGCCCTCTTGTAGCAGAGCAATGTTTGTGTCCCTGAAGTGACTCCATCGAGGCACTGTCAATGCCTGCTGGCAGCGGAGCAACACTAGAGATGAAAAACTATACTTTGAAAATCTAAAGCTTATGAACTTCATTACCCTATCCTGATTCAAGACATTGTGTGATTATTGATCTTATGTTTGTGTTTAACAAAATAAAGGAATAAAGGGGACTATGTTTATGCATGAGGTGAATGGGGAAGCCATGGTAATCTCAATGATGAATCAATACTTCCTGAAGAACTAGACCCTGTGAATTGACCAAGGTAGAGAAGGTGGAGTTCTACCGGTGTGTTGCCAAGTGTTGTCATTGCAACAAACACCCTCCAAAATTTGCCTACACCTGAATTTTGGATCCTACTGTGGATTGTGTGATCGGTCGTTTCGTAATCACTTCTTGGTCAGTGATGCTTTTGGGCTCCCTTCTTGGATTGGAAGTGCCAAAATCACTTGCTCACACATGCTCGATCTGAAATAAGTGCATGAGTGCATTATTTTACACAAGATTTAACGAGCATAGCATGGTCCCTCAAGGTTGTTCCTATGCGAGGTCCAATCCATGTCAACAATCAGTGCACACTGACATCCAGAATTTCTCACTTTTAGTTACAGTTGTATTTTTATTTCAGTGAGTTTTGCAAATTGTTGCTTATGCAGACTTTTGTTTTCACAAGTGTCATTTTCATGTTTTGGTTGTCACTTTTGCTTTCTTTTACTCTAATTATTGTCGTTTTCATGTTATATTTTCTCTGGCATGTTATACTTTCACTGTTATTTACATATTGCAAGCTTCATTCACACTAAGTGTCGCACGATGTAAATAAGCTTATTTTGCTAGTTTCAAGAGGTTATCTTTGTGAAAATGTGTTGATCTTACCATCTAGACATTCGTCACACTCATTTCCAAATTTTTAAGCAATGTCACATGAGTGTCGTCATTATTGTCTCAAAGTGTATCTTTAATGTTGCACTCGTCGTAAGTTATCCCAAAGGTTGTCACACTAACAGAAATATGTGTCCATGTGTTCAAGATGATCCATGATGTGTCGTCAAATTTCTAAGTATCTGATCACAGTCAAGTCCTATCACTATTCACATCAGTTTCATTGATCCCACACTTAGCCAAATTTCTGCAAATTCCCAACAACTTAGCCTCATTTGACCTTCCTGAATTGCACATTGTGTAGTCTTAGCCCTCAAGTTGTAACCTTGCCTCTTGAGACTACGCAATGCGTAGTTACTGACTCTTAGAACTATGCAATGTGTAGTTTCAGTGCTCAAGCCTGGTCCCAACTGCACACTATGCAATCTCCAAGCTCATGGTCAAATCCTGACTGAAACAGTTAACTAAAAGAGTGAAAAATCCCTTCATCTCGGCTCACTGACTCCTAAAATTGTGTAACTTATCTCTCCTGCCCAGTCAGTACTGCACATTGCACAGTCTCAAGGCTCGTGCCATAGCCTTGAGCTCTTGAATTGGGAAATTGCGTAATCACCTGGGCTCCTATGTCCTCTAGAATTGCGCAATAGGCAGATCCAGTGCCCATCCCCTCAGCTTGTCACACTGACCTCCTAGATTGCGTAGTTTTCTTCCTTAGTCTAGCCTGAACTACGCATTGCACAGTCTTAAGGCTCAAGATTCACTCCCGAATGCCTGAGTTATTCAATTGTTGAGCCTCTTTCCCAGCCTGTCACTCAGTTCTAGCTAAGTCAATGAATCAATATCCACCATCCTAGACTAGTGGTTTGTCAGACTAATGCCATCTTGTCATGAGTGGATTACAAATGCGGGTACTCTATCATGATATGTCAAGATGGTGAAGAAGGAGATGGAGAAGGAGGACATGCTAGAAGACACATATGGATTTGAAGAGATAAGATGATCCCTAGCTGAAAAGACGAAGGAACACCAAACTGTAACAAAAAATAAAAGATCAAAGATCACATGGAAGACTTCTCATCTTCAAGTCATAAGGAGGAGGAAGAAGAAGAACATGCACCATATTATTGAGAAGACACAAAGAAAGTAGCAACAAAGAATGGCTTGACATTTCCATTTCATCATGTAGTCCATGTCATCAGTGTCATGTTGTGTCACATATTTTTCATGCAAGAATTATGGATATTTGTAAGACTATTTTGTGAATGTTTGTAAATCATGTTTTCCTTCATTTGTGCTAAAGTAATTGAACTATTTCGGGTATTTTTGTACATATCATATTGATAATGTGTTGTAATGGTTATTATCATTGTCACATCCTCATGGACTATTCTGTTGGATATTAGGCAAATTTTTCTTGTTGTGTTGGTTGTAATGACCGTTGAGTTATTGAGGACTATTCCACTTGATGTTGAATGGATTCTTCTTGTTTATGTGTGTCTCTACTAGGATGGTACGATTACCTCTCTCTTAAAGGCTCACTTCTCTCCCCCCCTCTGTAGTAAAAGAACTTTGACACGCATATGACCGAACACACACGAGGCACACCCCCCCTTTCTTTTCGAAGGCACATTTGCACTCCCCCCTTTGGATGACAGTTAGAGCCAAGGCAAATCTTCAAGAATATATGGCAGTTAGCTTGATATCCCAGATGGGCTCCTTTTCCAAATGGTCTGAGGTCTAATTGGGGCTTTACATCAAGGAGGACCCCTTAGTTAACAGATTTCCAACACCGTCAACAGGTAGTTTGGGATATAATGGATGTGTTTACATGTTAGGTGTTGGGTTGGTAATAAGAGAATAAATTGGACAAATCAACCATTAAGAAAGAGATAGGATGTGCCAACTATGAAGAAAGTTGCAAAGAAGTAAATATATAATTAATCCATGTATATTTACTCCACTAAAAAAACTGAACACTACTACATAAGATAAGTGAAAGCTATGAATTTCTTTGATCTTCCATTCTCTCCAAAGTTGCAAATAATTAAATTACCATTAACCAATACTCTTAGCTTGAGTTGACAAAAATTTGATATTGTAAGTATAACTTTTCACAAAAATTGAAAATTAGCATATCGTAATGCACCACAATATATGACACAAATTCAAAAACCTGAAGGATAGATTCTATGTGCCCCACTACATGCCATTATGTAGGCTCTCCATAACCTTAAAAGCTTAATGTTAATGTAAATATAAAATGTACATGCCATTAGGCTCTACATAACATTACAAATTTAATTTTATCTAAATATGAACTTGTGATAAATTTAATTCGTTAGCCCCATAATGAAGGAAAAAATACATTTAACACATTACACGCTAGAGATTCAAAGATTCAAAATATTATACGCTTGAGATTAAAAATAACTACAAGGATTCAAAATATTATACGCTGGAGATTAAATGCAACTACACACAACAATAAGCCTAAAACACCAAAAATATTATATGCTAGAGCTATGGAATTACACACAACATTAAGCATAAAACGTTTAAAAGGATTTTATTGATGCATGGCGCGTAGCACGGCTCACGATGTTACACAGAAACCCTAACAAAAGATTTGATTCACGGGTGACACATACGCACTACAATTATTCCGACAAGTGGGTGGTTTTACTCTGCACTTGAGGCAGTGACTAACCCGACATTACACGCAACATTGACTAAGAACTTCGATAGGGATTGTGTTCTTTAGGATAATAAGCATCTTCATAATGTTTCAAGCAATGTTCGCTATCTCCCTTGAAATGTCTTTCCATATCCTTATACGCATCCAGGATGGTATCCAGACCTTTGTTTTTGGCTTCCACCCATAATGGTACTTTATCTGAATGAATTATTTCCCAAAACGTTCCATGAGCTCCCTGCTTCCATGATACACATTCTGGCCATCCTTTACTTATACCTTCCCAGATCTTTTCATATTTTGATAAACCAACATATCTCATCAGTGACCATAGGTGCATGCAAAGCATTGCATTTGCTTCTCCACTAAGCTCATAAGTTTCTCCTTCTTCAGCCCAATTTTCATTCAAGATCCTTTTCCCTTGAAGCATGTCTGAATGTAACTTGTTATTAGCAGAGAAGGACTTCACTTGTGCATATGTTCTCAATATTCCACATTTTTGTCTCGCCTCTGGTGCTTCTACCAAAGCGACAAGGCTCGCTCTGGATGGAATTGCTATTGTTTTGCTTCTGGTTTTCACGACTCTTTTATCTCTGATTTGAAGTTCTTTGTCCATTATAAACACAGTCTCTGAACGATAGATGATCGTCGCTAAGGCTTCAGGAGCACGTTGCCAGACGAGCAGATACTCAGATGAGTCAGGATCCTTCTGAAAGTTTTCTGGATCCATAATGAACTCCATCATGTTTTTCATTATAACATCTCTTCCTTTTTGCAAGCACTGCTTGTATTTTTCAGACAATATAGCAGGATTATTCTCTAATAAACTCATAGCAGACTCGCATTCCTTATGTAAACTGCTGATATCGGTTTCACTCCAATCCTTGGTAGGCGTTGGAAGTGGTACAATGCCATCCGCCGAAGTTGCCACTCCTGCAGCGGGAACTATTAACTTTTTCCTGATCTTAATCTCACTGTCACATATAAAAACGGCCTGTAACTGTTGGAGAAACTTCGCCATGAAATGAGGAGCATCTTTCCAATATAAGCAATACCAGTTTGCGAAAGATTGCTTCTTAACATATGCTTCATTTACGATCAACTCTATCATTTTTTCTGTAATAGCTTCTCTTCCTCTTTCCAAGCAACGCCGATATTTTTCAGATAGTAGAGGAGCTTTTTCAGCTAGGTTCATCTTTGTAGACTGCCAGTTCTTATAGAGTAATTGGATGTCTTCATCACTCCATTTGCCTCTACCCCTTGGAAGTGCCATTTTTTCAGTCCCCAGAATACTATCTTGAAATTAGAAATATTGCATCTAAAAGGATCTCACGTGTTTCACAAAACTTTATATTTATCTCTGCCAGCGAAATAACCATGTCAAAGAAATCTGCCTTGTGTTCATGACAATCAACCCAACACCACACTTCCCAGAAACTTGAACATATATTCATATTTCATCATCGCTCGCCATTACATAGGTCGCAGACGGATTTCAAATCCAGATTAAAACGCAGCATAACTTTTTCTTGCAAGTGTTTAAAAGGAAAGGAAGGGAGTTAATGGTAATAATATAATGTAATCCAGAGTTGAATTAAAAGTTATTTGTTATGAAGTGTAAAATTGTTTAAAATGTGTTAAAAAAAAATCATCCAACAATTAAGCGCTGTAATTGAATTAAAAAGTTATTTTTCCCTAAAATATAGTGATTTTTTTTATTTGATTTTAGAGTATTTAAATGGTTTTTGAGATGAAAAAAGATTAAAAAACATAAATAAATAAATAATTAACTCTCAAAATATTAAAATTAAACATATAATATAAATTTCCCAAATTTTTTATAACACCATTTTTGGGGATGTGGCTTCATAGAAACATCATCCCCTAAGGACGTCAGCACTACGTGAGCATGGCGAAGCTTCCGAGTACCGGTACGCACTTGATAGATTGTTCTATTGTTTTTTAAAACCGCAACACTGAAATGCGCTGGAAAAAAAGAGTCAATCAGTGGGTATCATTAATTTATTAATGCTATGCATGTGAACAGCGATGACTATCGTTGCATGTCGTTGGCATTTTGTGACTTTGGTATATAGTGGAAAGAGAAAAATCTATAAACAATTTGGACGTCGTCTAGCAATTGTGAAGACTATCGTTGCAAATTTTGGATTTTCACAGCAATCGAGATGCTAAAAATGAAGTCAATGAGTGGGTATAGTTGGTTTCTTAGTGCTGTTCAAGACTGTCATTAAACATTGCTGCATTTTTTGCGCGTGTCGGCATACGCCGACAAGACAGAAAATTTTATATATAAAAAATGAACGTCGCAACTACTCGGCTTTTGCATATCGTAAAGTATCATATTTTTTTATTTTGACAATGCCTTTCATTGTGATTTTAGAATTCCCACTAGACTGAAACCAGCGTCTTGTATTTTAGAAATTGCAATATTAAATATCCACGGTCATCCTTATCCTATTACAGATTCTGGGATATTCCCAGAATATTGGTGCTATTCCAGCACATTTTTGGAATTTATTACCTCATTGCTATTGGTCAGATTCCAAATATTTATGGAATCTGCGATAATTTCGGCAAATTCGCACTTGGTCCAGTATATCGAAGCTTCTTCCTTAGATGACAAACACAGTAAAGTCAAAGTGTTTTATCGTTTACCGGCTTCGTATGTCGATTCCACATGCCAAATTGAACGCTTCAAAGCCTAGTATGTAGTTGTATAGAAAAGTGTTAATTTTATATATGTTTTTTTAATTGTATATGATGATTATTATTAATTAATTTAGGTTTTAGTTTTTCTGAGTTAGAATTTGGTAATCTATTTTATAATGAAAGTGTAGTTTTATTTTGTTTAAATAATTTTTTCCATGTAAAAATCAATTACTTAGATTTAAAAATCTTTTTAACATTACTTGTTTTTTTTTTCTAAGATTTAGTTAAAATCATATATGAAATATATTTGGTGAATTTCTGTTTTTGTTTTTTCTAAGATTTAGTTAAAATCATATATGAAATATATTTAGTGAAGGATCTCTATAATATTTTAATATTTTTGTCAATTTTTTATTTTTTAACATATTGGGAAAAACAATTATGTTTTTTTTATGATGTTTTAGTTAAAAACATTAGTGAATTGATCTCCATAATATTTTAATATTTTTTATTTACTTTTTTTCTTTTTTAACATATTGGGGAAAATGATTAAAATTCAATTGTCAAACTTACTAAATGCATCTTTTCACTCTTACCAAATGCCTCTACATATTAGGCCATTAACTTGTTTCCTTATGTCATGTAAACTCAAACTCTTAGCCAAACAAAAACAATTTTAAGACATAGGCTAGACCTAAAAAAAACTGTCAACAATTCCAATTTATAAATACAATTCATTAGTAAAATTTGTAAAATGTGTGTATATATTTAACTATTGTTGTTTTTTGTGTTTTATACCTCTATCCATCATGAGCTGTTTTATGAAACGAGTATTTGAAATACACTAAAATCCAATTTATTAACTATAAAATTTGACCATAAGAAGGAAATGAATCTAAAACATCACTAGAAACCATTTATTAAAATTAATAAATGTAGAAATGGTGTTGAAGAACTAAATTGTAAATATGATGATAATGTAGATGTCTTGCCTAGGAAACCTTTTATATAAAACTATCTAGAAATGGCCTTTGTTGCTTCTTTTTATGCTTTAAAAATTATTACAAATAGAAATTATAAGCTTGTAAACAAAGATTTTGTGTATTTTTACACGTAGGTTTCACATTCTTAGTTTTTCTCTATTTTCTTTTGTGCATCTCTATTTTCTTTTGTGCAATTAATATTTCAAACTTTTATTTTTCCATAAATAAATATATTTAACCCCCTTTTCACCTTTGATTGATTCCCTTCCTTGTTGATGCAGCTTGAGGTGCATGTGAGACGGAGGGAAAAACATATAAAGTGGATAAAGATAAGTCCAAAAAAAACAAATTTGGCTTGGTTTAAATTTTTTTTTTTATGATGAGATCTCATCAGGTGCTCAATCTAGTAGGATTGAGTTCTAGTAGGTGTCACCTACACGTTCATTAAGTTCACCTTCAGGAAAAGGGAAAAAAACATAGGTATTTCATACTCCTTGGAAGGAATGCCTTTCAATAACTCACAATTTGTTCATTTGATCAAGGTAAGTTGGATTAGAATCCAAATCCAAATAGTTTCCTAAATTCAATGAATATGCATCTATCTCTTATGCAAACATTATTAAAAATCCCACTTGAATGAAACAAACAATCAATTCATGAGTGTTCTAGTGCATCATCAAAACCTAGCTAAAAGCAAGACACCTCTTCCTTGTCATAATGAATTTGGACCACAATCCTACTTGTTGCTACTTGTTCTCCCTAAGTGTATTCACCACCCATCCTTATTGGGTTATTTGTGGGGGGATGTCACAATGTCATTGACTTAGCACTCACCTATATGAAAGTTATCCTATGTCACAGTGTCACCTATGGAACAATGGAAGTGTATCTTTGCACTAGATCTTTAGTGTCTCAACATATCACTTAAAAGCTTTGGCTCATGAAGAATAACATTTACTGCCACTTATGAAATGTTTGCTTGAATACAAACTCTCCAGGGTGGACACCCTCATTGATTCCATGTGATTATGATTGTGGAGAGGACACACATGCTAAACCATCTTATAGTTTTACTTTATCCCCTTAGTCATATTTTATATATACAAATGCTATGGCATGTTTTGGTCAAGGACATTTGATTTCAGAGTTATGAATATTTTATTGTGAGTGTTCCATACAATTTCAAGCCAAGATTCAAAATTCAATAAGTCATATGTTTGTTATGGTCATTTTTTTTCTTATCATAAGTATGTGAAAATTTTTAACATAATTCTATTATTGAAAATAGATATCTCAATGAAATCTTTATTGTTAATTTATTATCAAAACATCACTTTGAAAGGGAAAAATTTTAAACATAGCATTTCTGAAAGGAAGAATAAAGACCTAAGAAGTCCAAAAAATGTATGACGGGTTAAAAAAAATCCAAGTTCCAACCCTATCTACTAGTGCCACTAAAAATCTCTTATAATAATATGAATAATATTTATCTTATAAATGTGAAAAAAAATTCAATTAAATTTTGTATAAATTATTTAAATTAGTTAATTATTAATTAAAATTTTATAAAGAAAAACACATTTCAAATTAAATTAATATACAATTTAATAATAAATTTATAATATTAACCTAATCTTAAAAGGTTTCTGATATTCGAGATAATCTAATCTACCGTAGGTATTAGTTTCTGATATTCGAGATAATCCAATCTACCGTATGTATTAGACTTGGGATAGCTTATTGTTTAAAAGATGACAAATAAAAATTAAAAAAACAACCCATATATATCATACCATTTTTAGAGAATAAATAAACTAGCAATTGTCCCAAAAGGTACAAAGGGAGGCCGATAGGATTACTAAATTGGGATTGCCAAATTCAGTTACAGTTTCACTGATCTATGAGGAGTTTTGGGGCCTATCAATTACAAGAGAATAGTTTTTGACATGGGTTTGCGTGGTGATTTTGTTGAAGAATGTTATGCATATATCTTCCACCTGAAGATGGTTGGTATCACATTAACAATAAAGGACAATAAGCTGTCATGGAATGAAGCAATGTTAAGGATCAGATTGTGGTAAAAGGGATTTATCAATGTTTAGCTGAATACAAATGCCAAAAAAACTCCAAAACACGTAATAATTAGGAAAGCAATAACACTGTCAACAAGTATCCTCATTCATCATATTCAACACCATATCGATAACGAGTGTAAAATTTGCACATGGAGATGTGCTTGGTAGTTTTTAACTAAACATTAATACAATGAAAGTATTTGTTGGCTTCTAAACATATGTACAATAAAAGCATTATATCACATTTAGTTGTAATTGAGTGTAAGCAGCTAATCATATATGCATGATGGGCCATGGCATCGGCAACACCAATTAGTGTTTATTGTGGTGCCATATTGTGCGAGTTGTTCTTGTAGTTGACGCCGCATTTGCCTGTGTCCATCCCTTTCATAAATGTGAATTGTTAGCTTAAGTAGTTTTCTTATTCTCTTTAACAACTCTATTGTTGGGCGCAGACGGTAAAGCGGCATTGATTGCTGTGGCAATATCCTTGTCTGTATATCTTGTAAGGTTAGTTCTTGTTGCTGGATTTGTTCGCAACATGCATACAACAGTCGTAGGTAACTTGTATCCATACCTGTTGCCATCAAAAAAGGAAACATTGTAAGTGGCAATCGATATGCTTGACAATTTTGTTGAGTATATAATATAAAATAAACGATTCCAACAAGTATAAAAGCACATGAAAGTAAATGTAATAGCAAGCAAATGTATGTGAAAGTGTAATGGAGTGAGTGGTGTTTACGATGTGTCTAATTTTGGAAGACAGGTTGTATGAATGGCTAAAGAGTATTATTCTGAATAGACTTTGATGCAAGCAATGACTCTTCTTGTATTCTACGTTGAAGATATGGATTCTTGTGCATTTGTGCAATGCGTGAGAATGGGAATGCTGGATTGATGTGTATGTCTGCCAATGACCGCACTCTTGAAATTGCAGTGAACGTTAGCCCTTGGCGTTCTCTGGTGCCGATGTCCACTGTTGCTTTGTCTAATGTCATTCCTTGTGACTTGTGGATCATTAAAGCCCATGCCATCTGAAGTGGTATTTGACGGCGTGTACCTCTTGTGATGGGAGAAATTGGTACATATGTTGGGTGTGAAATGTCCCATGGTGTTCCTTTGTATTGCTTAAATTCAACAACCATGAAGGATGGTAACTCTGGGGGCTTTGAATCTATTGAATAAAATATTGAGATGACCTTCCCAAGTGCGCCATTGACGAGGCCTGCATGTACCCAAAGTTGCTGGTGAGCATAACTTTTTGTTGATTGCATAAGAGCACTTTTGCAGGTAGTTTTTCATCTTCTGTTGTAGTAGGAGTCTTTTGCCTTTGTTGTTCTGCAGAACACACTGCCACTGGGGTGTTTAATTTTTTTAGCATTATCTTATTATGTAAGACAGCTGAGTTGTTTGTTGCAAAGAGGTGCATGGATTCTTCAAATATGCTTTTTTCTTCATGTGTAAGAGATGAACTTGTTCTTGACATTAGGTGCTGCCAATCTTCAAGTGTAGCTATTCCATTGCGGAGATTTGCAAGTATTTGCCGGAAAGCAACTTGCGATGGGCTAGTTCCTTGTTGACGGAAAACGGTCGAAAGTGTTATGAATATGTCGAAGCTGCGCCAAAGTGCAGTGCCACGTGACGTCCCAACATATAAAGGAATGTCTTTTACAGGCGGTAGCTGGCCTAGATCGCCGACAAGGATAATTGAGCGGTTACCAAAGGGTGCATTGCGATGAAGAGGAAATGCCTCTCTAAGACGATCATCAATGCGAGAAAGCATTTTGGGACCAATGAAACTCATTTCATCAATGAGAATGTATTCTACATGACGAAGTTGCTCTTGCAGTTGTAGGAGTGGTTGGCCTTCGAGAGGATGCATTGTTTGGATAGGGATACGAAGGGCAGAGTGAATTGTGAGGGAATTTATGTTAAAGGCTGCAACGCCGGTTGGTGCAAGTAACAATAAAGGGTTTTTGTTTGCTGGCGAGTTTTCGACAAATGCTTGTTGCAGACATTTAATCAAATGGGATTTTCCTGTTCCAGTTGTCCCTTGTATGATGATTATGTGTGGTGGTTTTGGTGAAGGGGCTTTGAATGGCTGAGTGGTTGAAATCAATGAAATTGATGGCAGTTTCTTGCAAGGGGGGAGGGATAATATTGTGTGACCAATTGTGGTTGACATCGAAGTCGCGGTAGCCAATCATGTCGAGGTCATCAAGTGCAATATTGTGACCTGGGTGCAGCTGAGAGAGGATTTGCCATTCATTCATCTGCATGGAAGCAGGAGGGGTGTTCGCAGTAGTTTGATCTTCAGTAGGTGGGCTTTGTGGGTGTTCATTTTCTCGATGGACATGCCATGGTGTATATGTACCCTTTATTTGTTCCCAGTGGGCGATAATTTCTGCATCAGTTGAACCAATGTCATCAGGGAGTGTTCGGAAGGGGAAATACAATAGTAATTCACTCCAGCAGAAGGTGGCATAAGAAGGATTAGCAGAGGAAGGAATGACATTGTAATAGGGAAAGACATGTACAATCATTGGGGGGAATATGTGTTTCCATTGGTTATTCCTCCGTTGGGCAGAATATGACCACGAACGTGCAGCTTCAAGGAGGGGCAGTGATTCTAATGAGGCAGGTCTGTTCATATATGCAACAATAAAGTTTGGTGTTGATCTGGGATTGTCACTGTCTTGTGAGACACGTCTGAAAACAGCCCTGTTGACATTCAAAGAACGAAAGGTACGGCTGCAGAGAGAAAGAGGTAGCTTTTGTAACATATGGCATATTTCTTGTGCACCGATGTCTCTATCAGCAATTGTTTCTGTAAGGAGATTTCAGATGACAGCAACAGTAGGAGCTTCTGGAAGTGCACTTGCTGATAGCCGTGATAGCATTTGACGGTAGCTTTCAGATCTTGTTTCTGCTTTTGCTGCATACTTTGAAATGTATTTTAACACGGCATGGCGAGAAATGACTGGTTGGCAATCAACATTCGCTCTCCAAATAGAGAGGAGGTCGGCATTGTGAATATTTAACCTTTCATCATTGCGAGCAGGGACGTAGGTTTTATGACCTTTATCATCAATGAAAAGTGAAGAAGTAGAATTCAACTCCCATGGTACTCCATAGCGGTAGCTAAGTACATTGTCTTTCTTACGAAGACAAGAAGATTCATGACACTTTGTATGACGTTGAACGCAGTTGACAAGCTCTGCATAGTCTTCAGACTGATTGGACGCGAATATTGATGCTGTGTCAAGAAGACATGGGTTATGAATTGTTGATTGGTGAAGTGGAATATTTCGGTGTTCTGCTTGGCGTGGATTCCAGGCAGTTACATAGTGATCGAAATAGTTCTTCGCATTAGCAACTTCTAGTGCATTGTCCCAATCTAGTGTGTCCATGTTTGGTGCATTTTGTAGCCATAGGAAACCATGAATGTGTGCGGATCCTCGATGTTGCCATTTGTATCTGAAAATAATATGAAGTTTACATATGGACAATACATATATGTACGATGTATAAAATTAATGTAGAGGGTAATGGATATTAATTAATCCCTGCACCAGTAGTCGATTGCATGGAGGCCTTTTTGTAGGATTTCTTCAAGGAAAATTGTGAATCTGCAATGCATATATTGGGTTGTTAGATGTGGGTTTTTAATTACGTTATGAAT
The DNA here is from genome assembly GCA_000404065.3 of Pinus taeda. Taxonomy (NCBI): domain Eukaryota; kingdom Viridiplantae; phylum Streptophyta; class Pinopsida; order Pinales; family Pinaceae; genus Pinus; species Pinus taeda. The sequence continues at coordinate 16,185 of APFE031336922.1, read as the reverse complement.
TTTCCATTGGAAGGGGTTGACTGAATTGGAAGGAACACTGTTGGGCATAATTGCGTGCAAGTCATGCCATTTAGTATCAGCTGCGCTGAGAGTGAAGAAGAAGGTTGGGCTTCCTATTTGCGTGATCATGTCAGTCAGCTCAGACCGGCATTTGTTCCAGAAAGACCGTGTTCCTCGTAGGGCTGAACCGAACCGCATTATTTGCTCTGGTAATTTTGATTCGGGAGAAGCATGCAGACATTGGCGTAGATCTAAAACCGTTGTTGGCAAGCTGTTGTCAATGAACTTTTTCATGAAAACATTAGCTGTTGCTTGGCTACGGTGGCGCAATAGAATGTTATAAAGATAATAGCGGAATCTTGGGTGTTGGCCGAAGCGGTTATCATGATAGTGCAGCAAGTGTAAAGCATATTCATGCATCTCAACTTTCGTAAGTCTTGGTTGCATGATCATTGCGTTTCCTGTAGGGAAGAGTGTGGGGAATGCCATGGCAAAGAGGCCGATGGTGTTGTATTCATTTATAGCAGTTAAAGATATTGGAGGCCAATCGATAGAGCTTGTTGAATTTGAATGGGGCAATTGCAAATAGTTACGAATGTGCTCGAGCTCAGTGCATGAATTTGGGAGGACTGGGACGAAAGAAGAGGGTTGGATTTCTGATGGAGGTAGCATGACATTAGTATCAAACGTAGAATCAGCAGTGTTTTGATGGGGTTCAAAAGAGGACATGGTTACATTATTGAGAAGGGAAGAAATGTCTGTAGGGTGATTTGGCAACATAGAAAGTGCAGATGAATTGAATTGAACATCATGGTAGTAAGGGTCATTTTTTATTTTGTATTCAAGGGCTGCAAGGACGTGGGATTTGCAAACGAAGAATTCGTAAGCTTTTTCAGATGGAGTTTGCCTTTTGACAATGAGGATGTCTAAGTCAGAGAGCATTCGGGGTAAGTATTTAGCAATAGTAGTGATGTCTTGAGGAAAACTAATTGTATGGCCACTATATTTGTATTGACCACCACGGGAATGAGTGACTTGTAGAATGGGGTTGACACGTGCAATGAGCATTTCTTCAACCTGTGTTAACTGGTGAAGGACATAGGGTTGTTCTCCAGGGTCCATGTTGTTTAGTTCAGAAAACCGACTGGCTGATTTGGATGACGCACAACGAAAACAAGAGAGTCTACCATGGAAAAGCTTTGTTTTCATTCTTGGGTATGCTTCCTTGCATATTGTGCAAACATGCAAGTTAGAAAGTCCATCAATCCTTTCTCGAAAGCGACGGTGTTCATTAGTAAGGGGAGGGTTATATTGGGATTGATGAATGTGAGGTGGGTTGGTTTGTATAGTTGGGAGTGCATTTGAGGTGGGAAGGGATGTAGAGGAAGTAGTAGGGTTGTTGCGATTTTCATAAAGTAGTCGACGTCGTGCATTTATCCTATCCTTTTGTTGTGCATAAAGAAGACGGCGCCGCTCGTTTTTGGCTGCAACTTGATTGTTTGTTGGCATATCTAAACAAGTACAAATAAATATTGTTAGTTTTGCATAACGAGTAGTGCATGTTTGGAGAATGTAGTACAAGTATTAGAAATAACTTTTTCCTAGGTAGACTAGGTAGAAGGGAAAACATGCAATTAGGATTGATATAAAATTGCAAGCTGTTTTGGCGTCTAACATTGAAAGGAGAGAAGCAAGATAAAAAATATGTTGCTTCCTTCTTCTTCAATTGTTTTTTTGTTTGGCATGTTTGAACGATAAAGTAAATAGATTAGCAAGCAAGAGATCATTGTATAGCATGTAGACAATGAACGAGAAACATATCTAGTAATTGTTTGCAAATTTTGATACCTATATTATTAAACGGTAAATGGCAAACTTTTGTATTTCGGAAGGTTTGGAAGAGAGTACTTATAGTGAAGTTGAAGTTTGCGTCGTAATAACATGGGTGTGTAATTTACAACACTATGAGACAATGAGTTGTGCGGATATGTTTGTTTATGTACAAGAAGTCGTGTTTGAAGACACTTGAAGTATTTTACTTGAGCAGTATTAGTTGCAAGTGTTGAATACCGTTGGGAAAAATATGCTTTAATGCAAAGTGTTAGTTGGAAGGATCGTTCTAAAATTCGGCCACAAATTTAATGCAGACCGCTGGTTCGATAGAAAGAAGGACCAAGTCGTTTGTCGTGATGCCCATGAGCTCGTTTCTTGCATCCTTGAAAATTGTGACGTTCTGTAGATTCATGCTGTGGTCATGTAGTTCACTTTTAAGTATGTACTGGTAGTCACATTATATGAAGGTATCGTTACATTTGTACAATGCTATACCATGGAGGAAACATGGGCCGTGCTTTCAAGTTTCTGCAGTTTTTCTTGTTTGGGCATATACGGGTCACAAAAAGCACATAACTCTGAACAAAAGATAGATGGTTCCCTTCATATTTCTACCCAATACCCAAATATGTGGCAGTGCATACGAGAACTGAGAAAGACTGGATGATCCAAGTAACAGAATTAATTTTTTTTTATTTAAACATAGAATTACTATTTTTTATTTCGACATCGGCAAAGGTAGGTAGATTAGATTGAAGGAAAAACATGCAAATACGAGTGATATAGAATGAATAGATTAGTTAGCAAGAGATTGATGTATAGCATGTAGTCAACGAATGAGAAACATATGTAGTAACTCTTTACAAAGCCTACTATGTATATTATTAAAATGTAAACGACAAACATACATAATTTGGAATAACTGGAAGAGAGTATTTGAAGTGAAATCTACAGCTTGCAGCATAATAACATGGGTGTGTAATTTACAACAATAGCAGACAAGGGATGTGCAGAAATGATTGTTTATGTACAAGAAGGCGTGTTCCAAGAGATTGAAAGAGCAATTCACAGGCGGCGAACAATAGGTCGTTTTGAAGTGGACAATCCTTGAATCTCAGTGAGTGCTTCCTTGCATGCGGAGGCATATTGAATTTCTTATGAATTGACCAATATTGGTTGCAAGCGTTGAACACCGTTGAAGTAGTCTGATTTAATGGAAAGTGTTAGTTTGAAACGTTGTCCTGAGATTCGGCCACAAATTTCTTGCATATCACTTGGTTCAATGGAAAGAAGAAACAAGTCTTTTGCTGTGATGCCCATGAGTTCGTTTCCTGCATCATTGAAAACTGTGACATTCTGCAGAGTCCCGGTGTGGTCATGCAGTTCAACCTTAAGTTTGTACCGGTAGTCACATTCAGGGAAGGAACCATTACATTTTGTACAATGCCAAAGATTGTTAGAATTCTCCACAACCTTTTTCATGCATTGATTTCCATTGAAATCTAGTGGACATGCTAGAAAGTAGAAGTCGTCCATATCAAGAGCAGTAATTGTTGCTCGAACTGAAACCCAGATTGCTTTATCGGAGAGTTGCATGCTGGAAATTTCGGAAAGCGTCTTCCGTGGTAGGGCACGTTTTGAACCAACACCATAATTCCTACTCAAAGATGGAGAAGAGGAGCTGTAACCTGTTTCACGGAACCATGCATGTAGTTGTTGAGTTTCTTCAACTTGTGGATTTATTATGAGAGTGCTTGTTGGTATTGTCCCTATTGTGGTGCCATTAAAGGCAGAAACCCGACCTCCTTTGATTGCAAGGATTGGTGGGTTGTCGAAAGAGTATAATTCAGAAAGGTTCTGCCCTATATAGTCACAATGGTCTCCCCATAACGTTACATCAATGCTAAAACCCGACTTGTCTTTTAATATTAGTGTTTTCCTTAATGTTTCACTTCCATCTTTCCGTCGAATTGTTGATGCAGGTGAAGTGGAGGTAACAACACCAATGACATCCACATTCATATTTGGAGGTGCATTTTTTACTTCAGCAATAGTCTTGAAGTGAAAGTTATGGTAAGGGAACATTGGATCATCTATGGGACATGGATGGATAGTGGAAGCAGCAAACAAGTAAATTTCCCATTTGTTGTTGAGGTGGTTGTAGATTGGATTTGCTTCTTTCACTGTGCCATTTGAAACAATGTATAGCTGCCCAACTTGAATGAGATTGTGAAGAGATTCGGCCAGTGCGGCAAATGCAGAAAGGTGGATCTCCTCCCTATCACGATTGATAAGGTCAAAACCAAAAACTTTTCCTGAACCGCGTGCATTGGTGTAAGCCTTCAATGATGTTTTTGCCGATGCCCTACCTTGGATTGACCAATATTTCCGGTAAGGGCTAAGTGCCGTGAATGGAATTGTTGTAGTTGTTCCTGTAGTTGGTAGAGTAACTACAGCGGGCAAGGTATCTTCAGCCGATGAGGAGCTAAACTGGGATGTACTCGCTTGTGCATGTAGTAGAGTCGATGCGTCCTTCGTCAATGCTGCTGAGCGCAACACAACTTCAAGCTCAACAACTCGGATGGACCTTATGTAAACAAATGAGAAATGAATTAATGAAGATTCCATTTTCCTTCTTTAAATGCGAGAAGCATTTAGAAGGGAAAAATTAAAATAGGATAATTTCAAATGTTGGGTCTTACGAGGAGCTTTGGAGCACTGTGCAAGCTGATTTTTTAAGTAGAATTATCGAGCCAATTTGGATGTCTCCAGATACAACCTGTGGGCCATATGCGGCTGGTAGCAAGTCTTATGTTGATGTGTTCCATCAGATAGAGTGATATGGAAGTGCGAGGATGTTGTTTTTAATGAGGTTACAGAACCAACATCGATTATCTGAAGCAGTGGTTGAATATCGGTGCAACCATTCAACAATAGAGTAATGGCATTCGGTGTCAAGGCTGTCTCCATAATATTAATAGGAGGTTTCTTGTTCCTATGATAGGAGTACCTGCAATGCATCAATTTCACAACAACACAAAATTCTAGTCAAAGAAGATGTGATGTGAATGCGGATTCAGAAGTGAGAGATGTTGGTCCCTACAAACACCTTCATGATATCATAACCACCTCCATTGACTTGAGTCAAATACAAATTACCATTCCTTTGCTAAGAAGATTAAGGTAAGTTTCTCTTCCATTGCAAATTTCTCAGTAACAGGATTAAAGTTTCTCTTCCTTCAACTACAGGCATTCCTCGAGCATGGATTACATTCAATTCTACTGCTAATTCTAATCAAATAGGCTACAAAGGGAAAAACTGTAGAGACCATTCTCTAAAAATTGACTTCATCAAGTATAAGCTCAATAAATTTAGTTCCAGAGGCAGGGTTCTGGTTGACAAGATAATTCCTGGTCTGATGACATTTTTGAGGTTCAGTTTCAGATTTTCTAATTTTCACATGATTTTCTTCCTTCTGTATGGATCCCATCCATATAAATTTCAGTTCTGTTCTTTAAATTTTAACATTTCCCCCTCGCATAAGAACTTTAAAAATGGGGTGCAACCTGTCTCTGCGTAAAGGGATGTTTTTGGGGGATTGTGCAGATTGAGAAGCGAGAGATATCGGTCCCTAAAACCATTAAAAAATGGCATTGAAATTTTTCATAGAATAACCTAAGGTGACATGCAAAAGGGAGGAGTAAGGCTGGAAAAAAATGAACAAAAACATCCTGTTAAAATAGTTCAGCTGTAGGTTATTGAGTTAACGTAAGGTAGTTTATGCTGTTGAGTTTTCCAAGGACTCTGTTTCCCTGTTGTTAAATTTAATGTATCTATGTTTTAGCTGTAGCTGGATGAATAAAAGTTTTATTAAATAATTATCAGTGTATAATTACATGGTATCAGACCCACAATGGACAGTATTGTTAAAGTACTGCTAATTCTAATCAAATAAGCTACAAAGAGCATATGTTAACTCTGCAAACCAAACTTTGTTTTATTGATCCATTGAAATGTCCTGGATTTTATCTTTTTTAATATAAATTCAACGTTTTTTTCCTCCGAAAACACTAATATAATTGATAATAAAAGGCCCTTTTTTTAAATGTTCCATTGAATTTAACATATAATCAATTGAATGGATGGTTACAAATATTCAAAGTTGCATTTGCATCATCCAATGGACAACAAATTGACCCAAGCTATAGAATAGACCAAGCTGAAGGGAACTTGAATAGGCTATGAGAAAATCGATATACACTGAAATACCCTCGATATTTATGTAACATAATTATTATTAATACCCAAATTAAAAATCTAATTACAGGCGCAAACGGAAATATTAGAACCTATGCTACGCTGAGTATTTTCATTATTCCATTTCCTATTTAGCGAAACAGGTAGGTACTTTAAAGGCGCAGATGGAATTACTGGAACCAACTTCTTTTTCCACACAGATTATAAAATGAGAAAGTATATATATCAGAGAGATTTTTCAATCTCCGAAAACAGAGAATATCTTTTACCAGTCAGTCCTATAAACATAGATTTGGGTTACAATATCAAAAAAGTTGCTAAAAGAAACTAAGAGTCATCATAATCCAAGACAAAAAGTCATTATAACATAGTGAAACTTGCTGAAGATAATTTCTGGAAACAGGGTAATGACACAGAGCCTTGCAGAAAGTAAGAAACTCATTAAAAAGGAGTAAAGCCTTCCCCTGTCTGAATGCCATTTTCAAACTGTTGGAAGATAATATGATCAAGAAGTGAGTTGCAACTCTTTTCTAGAGGCAATCTGTTTCACTGTTTTGGGTTTTATAGATATGCAAGATAGATGATGGAACTCAGTTGACAGTGTTTTGATTTAGAGTTTCTATAGTTTAAGAGCTAAAAAATTTAAAGAGTTTCTGTCCTTTCCCTATTTAATAATTGATTTGGAGTTTCCAAAAAAATGAAATACCTGAGATCAAGGCAAATTGCACAGTGTAAGACCCCAAAAAGCAAGGAGTTCTGCCGAGGTGTTGGATCCCAAGCCACAGTGACAATAGAATCTATAAGACAGCTCAGAACCAATGCCAATGGCTTACACTAAATATTTTCATTGAAACTACAGTTTTGGGTTTTGGTCTTATAGATATGCAAAATAGATAGATGATGGAACTTAGCTTGACAGTGCTTTGATTCAGAGCTTTCATGGTTCAAGAACTAAAGAATTTAAAGAGCCCCTGTTATTTGCCCGTTATTGCCCATTCAATAACTGATTTAAAATCTCAAAAAACAATAAGATCCCTTAGATCAAGCCAAATTACACAATGAAAACCCTAAAAAGCAAGGAATTTAGCCCGGGTGTTGGATCCCAAACGACAGTGCCAATAAAATCTATAATAGGTGTTCTGTGTATTGGTTTTCCACAGGTCTGTTCAAATGTTTGATCCGAATCCCACGCAATCCCCTGACTTGGAAGTTTGGAACCTGGACTGTTTCGCTCTACAATAAATATATACTTTCTGTAACAAATAAGAAAGCCGATAGCAAAATTACTTTCATTTCTCCATCATAAATGCATATAATTTGACCCCATTCAAACCGATAGAATTCACACACGGCTACAGGTTTGCACAGGGATTGATTCGAATCGAAATCACATTAATACAGGGAAACATTCTCACGCATTTTGGAAATACACTATTTCGTTAAAAGACTCTGCACGTAATTTCTACAGACTCCGGAATGCTCCTACCTCTCTATCAGGCCTTATTTCCATTTTCTCGGCCCTCTCCCTTAATTACAGTTGCCTTTATTTCTAGAAGGTATTTCCACCGAATCCTAACAAATTTTGTACATCTTCCCTTTAAGAACACCCTGACATAACTTCCTCACAAACTACATTCCCTAAATCAAAATATCACAAGCAGAACTTGCAGGGGGCGGGTAATTATCATTCACATCAGGGTTCTGTTGTCGTTCAATCATCATGACTGACATGTTGGTGGAAACCACAAGGGTGCATACCTGTACTGTTAGAGTATGTATCTGCCTCTTGGAAACCTGGTTGTGCTTTGGGGACGATTTTGGAGATGCAGTTCCCGGTATTGAAGATCCAGGCAAAGAAGTATCGGCCTAACAGCTGCGCGGCGGGCTCAGGGTTTCTAGCTCGTTCTCTGCTACTGTGTGAGATTAATTCTGCCTGTGGGTACTTGGTGTGGGTAAGTTCATCCATGGCAAAACAGCAAAACAGCCGGGAAAACAGCCAAACAGCGGGGAAAACAGCAGAGTATTGATGTTCGATCGTATCGGGTTAGGATGCAAAACAGCCAAACAGCAGGGAAAACAGCAGGGTTATTCGTACTTGGTGTGGGTAAGTTCATCCATGGCAAAACAGCAAAACAGCCGGGAAAACAGCCAAACAGCGGGGAAAACAGCAGAGTATTGATGTTCGATCGTATCGGGTTAGGATGCAAAACAGCGAAACAGCCAAACAGCGGGGAAAACAGCAGGGTTATTCCGAGAGTATTGATGTTCGATCGTATCGGGTTAGGATAACGCGCGTGGAGATTTATCCAACAGACCTGCAAAAACCCGAAACCTGAAAACCCGCCGCCAGATGTCAGCACGAGGATGAAGGGGGAGCCGACGACACGTGTCAGCGGGAGAACAAAAGGGACGACGAAGGTCCCTTTCAAAAGAAAGGCCTATCGGCCTAATAATTTTTTTAACCATGAATATTTAAAATAGAGAATAAACAATAGAAACATATTTTGGGCGTTTTGGCGTATGCCGACAAGAGAGAAAAAATTATAGGAGTATTCTATAACGCGACTTTTTGAAAGCCTTTTCGGTGGATTTTTCCGGTCAAAATCAGGTAGCAATTTATTGGAATCCCAAGTTTGATAGCTAGTTTCTGCACAATCAATGGTTCCAAAGGGTTTTTCAGGGCGCTGAATCCAAATATGCAGTTAAAAACCATTTTAACTGCTAAAAATCAAGATTTAACCTCTTTTCTTCCACCGGATTCCGTCACTGGAATCTTCAAAAAGTCGCATTATAGACCACTCCAAAATTATATATATAAAAATTTGAACGTCGAAACTACTCAGTTTTTGCATATCCTGAAGTATCATATCATTTTATTTTTATTGGGTTTCTAGAATTCCCACTTGACTGGTTATGTAGCTATCAGTAGGAAAGTTATGAAAAAATTAAATTTTTAATAAAGCGTTGTAAAGCACGAACTCTTTGTACTTGTTCAACGTGCGCTGTTTGTTTTTAACAATTGCAATATTAAATTTCCACTGCAGGATATTTCTGGAATTTATTGAACTCACTACTCTTTGTCGGATTCCAAATAATCCATGAATCTGCGATAATTTCAGCAAATTTCCACTTGGTCGAGTATCTCGAGGCTTCAGAAAAGAAATTCAAGTCAAATTGTTTTATTGTTTTTTCAAAACTGCAACGCTCAATTTCCGCTTTGTATCTCGATTCCACATGCAATCCAAGAGTGTAAACTATAGTGCTGATTCAAGTCAAAGTGTTTTATTGTTTTTTCAAATCTGCAACGCTCAATTTCCGCTTTGTATCTCGATTCTACATGCAATCCAAGAGTGTAAACTATAGTGCTGCGAATTGAATGCTTCGACGCCTGTCAAGACCGACGTTTAAAACTTCATGTACAGAATTTAGTATCTTCCGTGACAATCACTGACTACAGTTCGAATTTGGAATGTAAGTGTTCACCCACGGGTGCCACTCGCGGTCACTTACAATAAGATGAATAATATTTATCTGGTAAAAATAATGTACTGTGAAGTGTTTTATTTTTAAAGTTAGTCATAGATTTTAGTAATTAAATTATGCTATAATTTTAAAATTTTATATAAGATAATTTTAAATTTATTAATTAATTATAAATTTGTAAAATAAAAACATTTTAAACTAAATATAATATGTAATTAATCTATAATTTTAACATAATCTTTAAAAGTTTTTGATATAATAAAAATATACAAGATAATTCCAGTGTGTCATGACACCATGAGGGTGTGTAGGATCAACGAGTTTTCATTGTAAGGCATATGCACACAATTATTTATTATCAGGGTAGGGTATGTGTCTCTTATGTGAAGCCACTATCAACTTTGTAGAATTAAGTTTGCCAGCGGCTTCAAACAAAATAGCTTTTTGTTGTCTTTTATACCCAGACAAATTTTTATCTTAACTTCATTGAGAGTCATTCAACTTGCAATATGAATACTTTGATTATAAACAACAATATAACAATACACTTCAACAAAACATGAACATGTAGAATAACATACATGGGAGGGGGAACTCCCAACAACAAATCTCCCCTTCTTTTATTAACTTCAGGCTTCAAGATTTTTTACAATAATTTACGAAGGCATACCTTAGAGCAAGGCCCCGCCAACTTGCTATCATAAGGAAGCTCGACTTTAAAAAATGCAACTAGGCCATGAGTAGCTCTCAGGCTCACACCTTGAACAAAATCCAACCAAGGTTTTTGCAGGCCCAAGGTCGGTCTTGCACAACCTTCCCAATACTTGCCCGAGAATTGTGCGCAACACGCATAGACTTCGCACCTCTAACCACCAAACCAACTGATGAAGCCCAACTAACAAAAACCAAAAAATTTGTGCACGTCTTAGCTTCTTGGGCGAGCTTTAGCTTATGTTTTGTTCCTTGTCTTCGTTTACTCCCTCTTGCAGTGCTAGCATCTCTTGTTCGCTTGAGCTTTCCATAGTTGAATTGCTTAATGCCTCTCCACCATATTTGTCTCTTATATTTATATATTTATATGAGTCTTTCCCATGCCAAGGGGCATGACTTTTCCTCTAGCCCACCCACAAACTCGTGTAGCTGACCTTCACTTCATTTCTTAGTACGCCCTCTAAGTTTGTTGCATGTTGACTTCATTTGAATGCCTCGTTAGTTTGCACACACCATCACCCGCAACGCCTTTTCATTCCTTCCATCGCACGTTATTCCCTCCATTGAGTTACTTAGTGTTGATGTCATTTGATTCATCTCTTGTCTTTGTTTGTTCCATTACGGGCTCGTTCCACTACACAACGCCCTCACAATCTACTTCATGTCGGGTGCGCCTGCCTTCATGCAGGCGACCTAACACAAGCTCACCATCTTTCGGATGTCATTCAGTGTGGTGTGCTCACCTTCATGTGGGCGTTTCGTCCCACCACTTTGTCTAAAATTTGGTTATTCTTCCTTGCGAGTACATCATCGCACATCACCCCTTGTGCACGACTTGCCCATGTCATCACTAAGTCAGTCCAAGCCAACTCGAGCACACCTGTCATGCCCTGAGAAATCGGGCGCTCTGCACGACGGGCGGGCGACCCGCACGACGGGCGAATGTGCCTTCACCCGGCAGTGTGCATGACCAGGGCGCAGCAAACGGGCACCGGGCGAGGCTACACGGGCATACGAAACAGTTCGAGCGCATGACGGTTCGGGTGTTCGACTGTTCAGACGTATGTATTGACAGGTTGATGATCGTGCAGCAGTGACACATGATGATCGGCGGCGAGCAGTGCGCGGGTACGCCCACCCGCCCCGGCAAACATCGTGCAGGACACTTGGACGGGTGCGATGGTTGACGGACTGTAAAACAATTGAGGCAACAGTCTTTACATGATAATTGGCGATGGGCTGCACGTAAAGTGCGCCCACCCGCCTCGGCAACGTCGTGCAGAAATAACATATGGTATGGCGTTGGCAGTGGGAGCACACAGGTGTGCCCGACGTTCTGTCCAAACGAACTCGGGTGAGGGCGACATCAAAGAACGGACGTGGGCAGCGGCAAGCCCAAACAGTGGGCGAAGTGGCAGCACGGGTTCGACGGTGAAGACAGCATGCGAGTACACGGATGGGCGGAACGTTGCAATATGGAAACAGGCCAAAAGGTTATACCCTTTGGCGTGGGCAACTTTGCATAGCAAAGGCCGACCCGCCGAAAGGGGTGGACATGGCGGTTCAATTAAAGAACGTCAGCTTTGATGAGCGAAGGGGCGTTATAACGAAATTATGGGGGTTGGCCTTCACAACCGACACCCCTCCAAATTGTATTGTAAAACTTATATTATATGGAGATTTGTATACACATATATATGTGTGAGAATTAATATAATATAAGGAATATACGTGGGCTGATATGGGCATAATGGGGTCGGCCATGGGTGATGCACCCCCATTAAAACCATAAGGAGGACGTATATGGGATGACCGACATACTTTATGGGAATAAAGGTTCATTAAAATAATATAAATGTATTATACGTGGGATTTTCATGTAATAAGGAGGTCGGCTTTAACTTAAGTGGCCCTTCAAACATAAAGAGAGATGCGTATATATATGGATGAGCATGAGGCTCATTCCATCATCACACTTCGCTCTAAAGCTCTTCGCATAAGAGGCAAGGAAAAATGCGAAGGTTCTAAGGGAAATGCGCATTCTCTTATGCGCATAAGGAGTAAGGACATTTCGCATATTTTCAGATTGGCTTATGTGGAGGTTTCGGTTGAGGGAGTATTGTATACACGGTTGAGTGCAGATTTGGGTGAACGTCTTGGTGACCCTTGTGGGGGGCCGTTCACAAACAAAAGGTACATATCGGTGTATGGTTAAGGCTCTTTGCCTTGTTGTATTATTTCTGAAGTGCTGGCCGTGGACATTGCCCGGCACACTTGACTTGTTGTACCATTGAAAGTGTAATAAAAATACTCGGGCAGACTTTACCGGGAGTTGCCCCTCCCATTCTATATTGTTGTTGCAATTGTTGTTCGGTTTAAATTGCTCATGGAATGCTAAGAATGGTTTATAATTACTTATGAAGATTAATGCTTTTCTATGGTTGTAAGTTAATAGATAAAGCATGTTTGTTTCAGTTAAGGCGTAGTCCATATGCATTGTTATCAAACAAATAACGTGCACGGTGGTGTCGCACCTGCCCAATAAGAAAAAAAAAAAGATTGGGGGCGTGACAGATGGTATCAGAGCCAAGTTTAAGCAGGGTTGCTCATGACAGTTGACAGGTGAAGATAACGTTATGGAGAACAACCGAGGTCTTGTAACCTTGAAGATTTGTGGCAAAGATGTTCAAGCGTTGGCAAACATGGGAGGCTCGCATAACCTCATATCGGCACAGTTAGTGGAAGAAACGGGACTGTTATCTACCATGGACGAGTGGGAGATAACCTCGTGGAACTTGGCATTGGGTACGATACAAGATGTACCTGTACAGATGGGAGGATGTAGAGGTCAGCTGGACTTCGTAGTGATAGATACGGATGGCATTGATGTGATACTTGGACGAGAAGGACTTCTTCAAATCAACTAGGCAATAGAACAAGATGAGGTTGCAGGCCCGGAAGAGGAAGTCATATTGACCGAAGATGTTGAGGACTTAACTGTGATGGAGGTTAGACTTGAAGATAATCAAGCTAAGCCCGAATCATGCAGCTCATGGACATGGACAGATGAAGATACTCATATGGAAAGGCCATGTGATGATGAGGATGTGATGGAGGCCGAACTTGAATTTAATCAAGTTGAACCAGAGTCATACAGTTTGGCAGCATGGGTGGACACTCATGATGATGAGGATTCGATGGAGGCAAAACTTGAAGGTGATCAAGTTGAACCAGGATCGTGCAGCTTATCGACATGGATGGGTGAGGTCACTCATATGGAGGAGCCTCATGGTGATGGAGTAAGTATTGGTACTTGCATTCCATTTGGGCATTTGGTAGATGGACTGGGTGCAGGAAGAGGCAAAATTAGTTTGCCTATGCTACAGAGGATCGTGCCATGGATGACTATGATGGAACCTTGTATGGGGAAGCAAGGATTGACAGCAGTTGCAGGACTTGCTGGGGTTACTTGTGACCTTATGGTGAGAGGTGCAAGGGCTCGTGACAAGGGTGGAACAGGATGATCGTTGCGGATGATTGGGTCATGCTTTAGCCACATGGCTAAGTGCCCGGCATGACTCATGGATAGTTGAAGAGGGCACACACTTGGTGATGTTTTGGGTGGACTTCTCATGGCCGAGACCAAGAGCAAGTCTTGGTGACACTTAGGTGGAGGAGCTATGATGAAGGAACTCACGACATGGCTTGATGATGAGGTTGGTGACCGAGTTCACTAAACCGAAAATGGCAGCTTGGATGAGGATGACCGATGGTTGGATGAGTCTACTTGGTTGGGCTACATGGACAACTTAGGCGTGGACATCAGGTTGGGGACTTCATACATGGTGGGCTTGGAGATCTGATGCATTGAGAAGCTGAGGTCGATGCATACTTCCGACCTTGATGCGGTATGGGCTGCATACTTCCAAGTACATGCATAGGATCATGGCTTGGAAGAGTGACTTGATGTGGAGGATCGATGAGAACACGATGATGATGATTTCAGTGAGGAATTACCGAGATGAAGTGTTGTCGGGACGACAACGTCTTAGGGTGGAGGAGGATGTCATGCCCTGAGGAATCGGGCGCTCCGCACGACGGGCGGGCGACCCGCACGACGGGCGAATGTGCCTTCACCCGATAGTGTGCACGACCCGGGTGCAGCAAACGGGCACCAGGCCAGGCTACACGGGCATACGAAACAGTTCGAGCGCATGACGGTTCGGGTGTTCGACTATTCGGACGTATGTATTGACAGGTTGATGATCGTGCGGCAGTGACACATGATGATCAGCGGCGAGCAGTGCGCGGGTACGCCCACCCGCCCCGGCAAACATCGTGCAGGACACTTGGATGGGTGCGATGGTTGACGGACTGTAAAACAATTGAGGAAACAGCCTTTACATGATAATTAACAATGGGTTGCACGTAAAGTGCACCCACCCGCCTCGGCAACGTCATGCAGAAATAATATATGGTATGGCATTGGTGGTGGGAGCACACAGGTGTGCCCGACGTTCTGTCCAAACGAACTCGGGTGAGGGTGACATCAAAGAACGGACGTGGGCAGCGGCAAGCCCGAACAGCAGGTGAAGTGGCAGCACGGGTTCGACGGTGAAGACAACATGCGAGTACACGGACGGGCGGAATGTCGCAATATGGAAACAGGCCGAAAGGTTATACCCTTTGGCGTGGGTGGCTTTGCATAGCAAAGGCCGACCCGCCGAAAGGGGTGGACATGGCGGTTCAATTAAAGAACGTCAGCTTTGATGAGCGAAGGGGCGTTATAACGAAATTATGGGGGTCGGCCTTCACAACCAACATCCCTCCAAATTGTATTGTAAAACTTATATTATATGGAGATTTGTATACACATATATATGTGTGAGAATTAATATAATATAAGGAATATACGTGGGCTGATATGGGCATAATGGGGTCGGCCATGGGTGATGCACCCCCATTAAAACCATAAGGAGGACGTATATGGGATGACCGACATACTTTATGGGAATAAAGGTTCATTAAAGTAATATAAATGTATTATACATGGGCTTTTCATGTAATAAGGAGGTCGGCTTTAACTTAAGTGGCCCTTCAAACATAAAGAGAGATGCGTATATATATGGATGAGCATGAGGCTCATTCCATCATCACACTTCGCTCTAAAGCTCTTCGCATAAGAGGCAAGGAAAAATGCGAAGGTTCTAAGGGAAATGCACATTCTCTTATGCGCATAAGGAGTAAGGAGATTTCGCATATTTTCAGATTGGCTTATGTGGAGGTTTCGGTTGAGGGAGTATTGTATATACGGTTGAGTGCAGATTTGGGTGAACGTCTTGGTGACCCGTGTGGGGGCCCGTTCACAAACAAAAGGTACATATCGGTGTATGGTTAAGGCTCTTTGCCTTGCTGTATTATTTCTGAAGTGCTGGCCGTGGACATTGCCTGGCACACTTGACTTGTTGTACCATTGAAAGTGTAATAAAAATACTCGGGCAGACTTTACCGGGAGTTGCCCCTCCCATTCTACATTGTTGTTGCAATTGCTGTTCGGTTTAAATTGCTCATGGAATGCTAAGAATGGTTTATAATTACTTATGAAGATTAATGTTGTTCTATGGTTGTAAGTTAATAGATAAAGCATGTTTGTTTCGGTTAAGGCGTAGTCCATATGCATTGTTATCAAACAAATAACGTGCACGGTGGTGCCGCACCCGCCCAATAAGAAAAAAAAGATTGGGGGCGTGACAACACCTCTTGGGTGAGTTAAGTCATGGGCCTAACACAATGTAACATAATTTATATTTATTAGACTTGAGACAACTTATTGTTTAAAAGATAGATTAAAAAAGGCAGCACATATATATTATAAAATTTATATAAAATAAATAAATAAA
>APFE031336911.1:0-11952 GCA_000404065.3 Pinus taeda | reverse complement strand
ATAAACTAATGAATCGCTAGCTATTAAGAGTACTTTAATTATATATTTTACCTAATTTAACGATTTTCTAAGAATAATGATAATTAAAAATAGAGCTCATTTGACTAGGGTCATAAGGTCAAAATTAGCTCTTGTAAATCTAGCCGATGGTGTCTCTGCCCAGACTATTTAACAAGCTAAGCTGGATCGGTTCTTCAACTTGCCCTGACGATGAACCACACTGGTTGGTTCGAAACGCGTCGACAAATTATTATTTATGTGATTTCGCCAAAAATTCTCTAAACAATGTTATGGATCACATTAGTCTAAATTCCTTAATAAAATGACTTTTTGTTTATTATTCTAAATTTTAAGAAACTTAAAATTTTCAATTAATACAAATTTGTCATAATGAATTTGATATTTTGTCTATTAATCTAAATTTTAAGAATTTGATTTTTGTTTATTAGTCTAAGTTTTAAGAAATCTAAACTTCAAAAGCAAGTAGTGAGAAGCTGAATTTAATCATGTGGAGGGACATTTTCGGACTAGGCTAATTATGTACTCCAAGTATATTTTGTTTTTATAATCTAATCATGTACTCAAAAGAAATTTTTAAACATAATAGTAATTTCATTATGTGCAAGTTTTATTAAAAGAAATTGACATTTTTCCTAACCAAAATTTAAAAGAATACAAACTTTCAATTCATAAAATCTCTAACTTCTAACAAAGAAAATCCATCCAACATAACATTACAAACTTTAAATCCAGGGAATCTCTAACTTCTAATAAGAAAAATCCATGTTACATAACATTCTTGATTTAGATTTTTCTTTGTGCATATTCTTCTATTCAAAAATAAAATATAGCTTACTCCTTTATCTAAAATCAATCACAACATCACTCAATTATGAAATATTATTATGAATTATTTTTTTTATTATAATGATGATAAGTTGTCATATTTATAAATAGTTATTAAAAATTACTAATAATTTTTTTGGGTTAATTTTATCAATTAATGAAAAAGATTACACAATAATTTAATATTTTAATTTTTCATTGATATTTGATTAATATTTAAAATAATAAATTTTAAAACCTATATTATTTATTAATCTACTATTTAACTTTTTTTTAATATTTTCATAAAAATCAACTAAAATGTTTTAAAATTAATTTTTAATAACTAATTTTTATTTATTTTTTTATTTGATTTCATTTCAATTTATTTAGTAATTATAAAAGAATATTAATTTCTTATAAAAACATATTAATTTCTTAATAATTTAATATTATTTTTAATTGTTCAAAAAAATATTAGTGAGAATAAGTGAAGAATTTTAGGAATTTTTATGAACTCTTAATGTTAGACTAAATATCAATAGTTGTTTGAAACTAATTTAGAGGCATAATAGAGGCTATGGTTACGTAAGTTTTTTAACTCTCTTCATGCCATTGTTGTGGCTCATGGCTTTGTTTCAATCAAAGTGCTCATGCCATGGAGTGGAAAAAGGAAACAAGGCTATCTTTCACTCATAGTCTGGTTTCACAGTATGTTTGACCTCAAAGGGAGCTCGTGAGTAGATTATCTGTTGGTATCATCTTCACGTGTTTGTATCAGCCCCATTCTGATTTCTTGCATTGTATATCTCTGCGTTTTTTTATAAAAGTGTGTGGAGGTTATGTTCAAAAGAATGAGTGTTTTTTTCAACGGGATTTCTTTCGGCCCTTGTCCACTTTTTCTTAGTCTCACATGCATGCTCTATATCGAACACAACAAAGAAGGGGGAAACTATGGCGCTTGTGCACCCTTTGGAGGACCTCGTCATGGGGCTCTCACCTTTTACCTCAATTCAAGCCTCCAAAACCATTGACAAAGAATAGTTTGAAGCTTTCTTTTCAAATTTTTATTAAAAATACCTGCATGAAAACCTCAGAGTTTTGGGTTAGAGAAACATTTTCTATCTCTTCTCTCAAACTACTTATTCATGGAAGATGGGGCATGCCTGCATATTTGCAAAGTTTACAATTTCAAGTGAAGGTTCTACAAGCTTAAAGATTATAGTATTATAGGAAACTCAACTTTCATTCTAAACCTAAGGTTGTGTGGGGGTGCTAATGGAGTTAGGGCTTCAAATGAAACCTTTGCCTCTTTTAAAGATGCAATTCAAGGGAAGACCTCTACCCCGACAAATCAGAACCAAAATATTCAAGGCCCCTATATTGTAGAACAAAAGGAGAAAGCTCCAATCATGGATGTAAACCTCCCTGAGGTATCTTATCTTTTCTCTGTTCTTCAATCAAAAGAAGTTATTTGTAGATTTAATGGCTTATGGCCTAAACCTAAAGCTTTATTTTAGTGGATTTTCTCCTTATGGATTCTGAACTATGACATATACCTTTTCTCAAAGGTTTTTTCATAGTCCAATTTGAGACAAAGAAGGATCTATACTATGCTCTAAATGAAGGGCCTTAGTTCTAGAGTAGAGCGAGGCCATTCATCACTCCATGGTTCCTTGAGTTTGATGCCAACACTATGGTGGTCTCCACTATGTCAATTTGAGTGAGGCTTTCAAACCTCCCCCTTCCTTTTTGGCATTAAAAGTACTTGAAGATATAGGAAAATGCTTTGGAAAAATTCAAAAATACAGGTCTGGAAAGAACAGAAAATTGCCTCTTCACATATGCCAGAATATGTGTGGAGATTGATATTAGCAAAGGGCTCCTACATCATATAAATTTGAAACACAATAACTTCCACTGGTCACAAGTTCTTAATTATGAGAGCACGACATTCCAATGGCATATATGCTTTCAAATAGGTCATTTACAAAACTCATGTGAATAGGCAAAGAAGAATCCTAAGAAGAAGAAGAGACAGTCTAATAGACCAAAAGGATGGCAGTTTTCAAAGCATCATCCTTCTGAGGATGAAGAAGAAGAAGATAACAATGAAAGTCAACCCGAAAAAGAAGAAAGTGATGTTACGTCTAAGCAGGGAGACAAACTCAATGGGGACACTATGGTTTAATTAGGAACTTCAACATTCAATAGAAAGGAATAGATCATGAGGATTCTCTGAAATTAGGTAGAATTGGGAGTACAAAAATAGCACATGTCTCAAAGAGTTTAGATTTTAAAAAGGAAGTCCCACATGTGGGACAAGACTTGGTTTTGGTTCTTGTTGAATCAAATTTCAATGGTTGGCAAAAAGTGCAAAGATGAAAGAAAATAAAGAAAAGAATAGCACTAGTTGTTAGCCATAATTTTCTTTGCTCGTTTGTTGTTATTTCTTGGTACATGATCTATGGTTTGTAGTCATTGAAAGAACCCCCTTGTTCACTTGTGAACTGAAACCTACCCTTTCTCTTTGTCTTTGTAACAAGCCTGTTGCTTGCTACACAAAACCAAGTCCTCCTCTTGGTTTAATTTTCTTTGCTCTTTTGTTATTATTTCTTGGCACATGATCTATGGTTTGTAGTCATTGAAAGAACCACCTTGTTCACTTGTGAACAACAACCTACCCTTTCTCCTTGTCTCTGTAACAAGCCCGTTGCTTGCTACCCAAAACCAAGTCCTCCTCTTGGTTTTCTTTCTTCCTATGGACAATTCTACCCACACTCTCTGTGGAGCTGTGTAGCAACTTCTACCCAACTTTTTCTGTTGCAAGTTTTCATCTTCCTTGGTCCTCTGCAGTAAGACCTTTCTCACACTCTTTCTTCGGAGTGCACCTTCTCCTCAACTTCCCTAGTTGTCTCCCTGTTGCAATTCTCATCTTGCTCACTTCTCCTTTGAGAACTATTCTTCCACTTTTCTCCTTCCCTCCTTTCTACAACACTAACCACTGCTGCTAACAATGCTGCTAATTCTTTGTCATAGTTCCTGGTTTATTTTCTACTCTTCTTTTGCCTTCTTGTCTAACTAATATCACCTCTTTTAAGGTTCTACTTCATTCCATAAAATTGTAGCTTCTACTTCTTTCTCATCACTATTTTGATAGTTGTTTCTTGTTTTTTCATTTCAACTATTCACTGTGACACAATTGTCTTATGACCAGGATACACATTCTCATATTTATCAAATCGTCTTCTTTTGACAATATTTATAACCTGTTCAAGTTTTCTAGATGATGATTGGATTGTTAATGCGACAATCATTAACTTCCTGTGTCCATCACCAAAATCTACAAATTCATATGGTTTCTAATAACTGAAAATTGTCAATTTAATAGGCACCAAATATGGCACATTCCCGAAAAATCGCAAGAAATACAAGAATGGAAAGCTCTGCGACTACACCTTTCAATGCTGACAGCAATACCATGGTTGTGATGTTCAGAAAACGCCTTGGAAACAAGAATGCACCTGGCTCCTCATTGGAAATTCAACGACCTTTTCTCATTGCCTTGACATTTGCCAATTCATTTCAAGCGGTCCAAACTTCGGTGTAACCCTTCATCAACGATCAACATTGGACACTAACAAACCTCAGGCATACCTTCACTCTGTTTTTGAAATTATATGCTACAATTCCTAGTCCCAAACAGATTTTAATTCCAGAATTTTAAATCACGAAATTCCCATACCTTTGCACATGATTTCAATGAAATCTCTGCGATCCACTTACCTTAGATTTGGCTTAGCTTCCATAGCAATTTCTGTAACAATGATCCCAGTCCTCACTATTTTGGCCATAATTACTTCAGCAGGAACTCAGTACAATTCCAACAATGTTTTCTACAGGCAATCTACCTCTCGATTTAAAAGAATGCATTCTACTGCAAACTTCTGCAAACCAGAAATTAAATTTCTTAATTAATTTCAAAACAATATTCAACCCTGTTATTTGCTTCTTTCAGCAGTTCAACCTGTATTCTGCAAGTTTTTTCGGAGAGTAAATAGACTTTGAGTTTGAATTTTTTGGGGCGGGAACGGGAGTGATTGATGGCAGTCTGCATTAGTTTCACCTCCAAGTAACCAAAACTTTTCGATTTTGATATTTTTCCGGGCACCGGAGTGGGGATGATCGTAGACCGAGACGGTAACATAAACGGACAGGGGCAATTAGCGACGTCGATAAGCAGAAGAGAATCTGCAATCGAGAGAAGCTCGGCATTCCCGAACCACTAGTTTTGTGGTCTTCATCAACCTATTATGCTGCAAGCGATCAAAGATTCCTTGAACATTTTCTTCTTTTATCAAATGAGAACATATCTTTTATTAGAGCCTGACCGCTCAGAGCTTGTCAGCGCTGCCCATCTGCGCCTCACTTGTCCCTCTGCTTGTTAAATTTGTCGTCTTCGCAATCAGTTATGTCATTTAGATTTACGATTCAGTTCCTATGCTGGGTTTCGATGGAACTGATGGATATCATGGGAAAGTCCAGGAACGCTGTCTCATTTCCCGAAGAAAGAATGCTCTCTCGTTTCCCAAAAGAACCATGTCGAATCCAGCAAGTTCCCCAACATACGATGTCGCAGATCCTCGAGATTTACTATTCACGCAGGATAGTATAAAGAATTCCTTTATATAATACCACAACGACGTCAAGCTGTGCAACGCAGTGAGGGATATTAAGGATTGAAAGCTCCATCCTTTGTGGTTGGACCGTCTGAACGTATGGTCAGCTCTGGTGCAACAACAACCGAAGCCTTATGTACTTCGGGAAGTCGATGTTCAATGAATTAGTGTAAAGATAACGTCCTATAAATGTTGCCATCTTCGAAAATAAATGAAGGAGAAGCTAGGTGACCTCAATTTTGTTCCCAGAGTATGGTGCTCTGGTCCATGATAGCCTCGGCCTTAGAACAAGTTGGCAGTAATAAAATAATTCTTATGTGCAGATGGATGTATCCAGTTACAGTGTAGACTGCCTTTTGTTTTAAATTCCCGAGTGATGGACTCGCCCAGTTTTTGGAATGTTTTTAGTTTTGTGAGTATTAATATATATTTGAAAGTTTGTATGTCTATCGCCTCAAATATTTTCGCCAAGTTGATCCTGATGGCATGAGTTGGGTACCTCTAGAATGTGATGTGTCAATTAGATAGAGTTTGTTTTGGAACAAGAATAAGCACCGCAGCCTTAGGAACATTTGCAGCAAGATTATTCAGAGCAACTTTCACATAACCACGAGCAGCTATTAAGGTTCAGTGCATGAAATCTATTGAGGGATGGTTCAGTTATTGAGGACTACTTTCTTAGAATAATAGATCATGAGACCAAATTTTGCAGAGATACTTGGCCTCCAATTAGGTTTCAATCAAAATTTTCTCGGTGCTTTAAATTTCAATATTTCGACTATTCCTCAGCCTTATACCGGAGTTGCAAATATTAAATTGCATTGACTTGTTGTTAAGAGAGCTCATTTTTACTTATACAAGTTGAAAAGTCATAGTTTTATTGTTGCACATCTTTCTTGCATTATCTCTATTAGCTTCTCAGATGCAGGCATCTTATCCTTTGACTGCTTTACCTCTATACTAAAAGATTTTTGATTGCTTTACCTCTATACTAAAAGATTTTTGATTGGTAATGCTGCATTTTTAGTTAAAATCCTTTGAGACCTTTATTTTTGCTGGAAGAATGGCAAGAATTGAAGATGCATTAGAGTTGTTGAATACTTTAATATTGTCTATTATTCATGACACAGTGAAAATCAGCAAAAGCACTCTTGTTAATATTAGAATCTGCTTATAATATGCACAAGAGAAAATCGAGTTTCTACAACTCAAATCTCAACTACAATAAGATGAGCTACATCAACATAGTTATCATTCTGAACTCTTTTTTTTTTTCAAAACAATTTTCTGATTGAGTTTGAGATAGACTCTCATCGGCATCCAGAAACTAATTAGATTAGTGAGGTTGAGGTTGATCCCCATCAAGTGCCCATTTTAGGAGTAGTTTTGCATAAAGATGCATAAGTTCAACTTGCATTTCATAAGTTAATCATTATACCTTGGGAAAAAGTTGTTAACAACAAGAACATAATCCGTCTTCAATATGACAAGGATGTTTCCTTTCATATTCAAGACTATTCTAAGCCAATTTAGTTTCAAAGTGGTGGGTTTCTTTAGGGAAACTCAATTTCACTTGCTCCTCTTCCACGACCATATATTTGTAGATGCCAACATTGTAATTGAGTTAGCCATGTGAAATATTAGTGTTTTTATCTTCGCCCATGTGAGCATCGTGGTAAAAATACTCACCATTCAAATAGATGTTCCAGAAACAAGCTTCCTACAATAATGAAAATTCACCTTGGACGAATCACTTCTTGGCAATGGGATTCAACATCCAAGAAGATATTTGGGTCATACTTCATAAGCTGTTCTCGAGTATTAACACTCCTTATAATTGAGATTTATTCATCTTCTTACATGTCCTTGATAGTGGGGAATTGATGGTCAATTACCAAATTTGCAGCCAAACCAAGCAAGCTTTTGCCACAACCTAAGCCTACTACCTGAGAGTGGAGCCAGATTTCGCCATACCTAGATTCATATTTGTAGTCAGAGACAAAGTCATGCCCCATAAGCATGATTTTGGTTGGTGGCCATCCTTAAACCCCCACTTGCAAAAAACTTCAGTTTCTGCTAACTTTAAACCAACATAAAAGAACACTTCCACTAGTAGAAGACTTCAGCTTCTAGCCAGATTTGGAATTGTTCTGGGAACTACATCAAACTTTAATTTCAAAGTTGGTGGTTAGCCTTAAACCACCACCAGTTGAGATTTCAAGTTCTCCCACCTCATTAGGTTTGTGGTATTCCTCAAAAACCACCATTTTAATGAGCGCATCTAGTCATTGGTTGTCATGCATTTTTGCATTTTTCTTTTTCAACTCTTTTCTTTGACTCATATACATCCCTTTATGTTAAGGGGGGAATGTTGGATACCTAATCTGTAAGGGTGGCGTGTACGAATTTCAACAACTATTGGAAGTCCAAGAAGCCTCTTGGAATGTGAAACCAAGGGCCAGGACAATGTATTTATATGCACATTCTTGTGAATAACAAGCATCTCACAAATTATCCTAAATTATTTCTATCATTTGTGAGAGTTCAACAAAGACAACCAAAAGTTTTCTCATATGGGATTTTGTTGGAACTTATGAACTACCGTGCACTATATATGCTAGTGCAATCTATTATGTGTCTTAAAGTTGTAGTATTCTAGATGTTGTTATAGTGGCAAGATAAGAATGCTTTCACATGTCACCAATAATTAAAACATACCACAGTTTAGCAGTAAAGTAAAGCACTCTTACAGAAATGTAAATTGTAGGAATGTAAATCAAACTTGCATGAAAGTAAACACTCTAACGAGAGATTAAACACAGTAGAAACTATGAAGTGACTTGCTCCAATTTAAAATATTCTTGTTTTTTGTAACAATTTATACAGTAGCACATGCTTATGGTGCAATGAATGACACACAAATAACATATAAATAAAATGTAGAAATAAAAATATCAGATTCATACAACTCTCAATTGTAAAATTGCTATTGTGTTGAAAACATAGTGAAAATAACCTACAAGTGAGTTGTAACAATAGGAGTTATAGCAAGGTGAAATCTAGAGTGGAAATTCAAGAGTTTCAACAACTTCGGTAGGTCATGGGTGTGTTGTAGCATGGTTATCCTTGTGAGTGGAAAAGTTGGAGTTGCAACAAAGGTACGCTATAGTTGGAGCTATAGAAATGGTGTGCTACACTAGGAGTTGCAGTAGCATGGGGGAGTCACAACACCTGTTAATCCATAAAGTTTTATGGATATTCCACTAGATAGTTCTTCACAATAGATCTCATAAAATTATACTTGAAATCCAAAATCTACACTATTACAGTTTTATATCTCTTTAGATTTATAGATCTGTAGATTACTGTTAATAACATATGCATGCGAATTATAATTATGCAAAAAATAGAGAACAGTGAAATAAAATCTCACACACACGTTTTATACAAGATATGACTTGGAAAACCCTTCAGGGAGAAAAACCTAACTGCAAGGTTGTTGGGTTGTGTTATATTCTTCACACTAACTACGTAAGTGAACCGGGGGGTTAGCGAGGGGGGGCGAGAGCCCCCTTTAACGACTCGCGCCGATTGCGGTACGGGCGGGTCACAATACAAGGCGTGGAGAGTCGTCGTAAGCGGCAGCACCTCCCATGGTCTGGGAGCGGTTTTGAGGGGGCGGAGATAGCCCACTCTACGGGGCTTCGAGCGAGGCAAGCGCCCTGAGAAAATTTTTTTTGGACCTATATTAGGTTGGGCGAACTACCTATGGTTTTTCGTCCATGGTTTTGGAATGATCAGAAGTGTGGTTTTCGGTATGGTATGGATTGCTTTGGCAAACGA
Organism: Pinus taeda; assembly: GCA_000404065.3. Classification (NCBI taxonomy): domain Eukaryota; kingdom Viridiplantae; phylum Streptophyta; class Pinopsida; order Pinales; family Pinaceae; genus Pinus; species Pinus taeda. The sequence goes on along the minus strand of APFE031336911.1, from coordinate 2,605 downwards.
TGATATATGAAGAATGTATGTATTTAAGACATTGAAAGGAACATAATGAAAAATCAAGCTGGTAGTCTCGGTTTTGAGATCCAGTGGGAAATCTCTGTGTATATGTGTTTTATGTGTTATGCTCTCAGATTTTTATTTTTCCTGTGATTTAGAATTCGTATGCAGGTAATTTCTGTACGGGGTTAAAATCTACAAAGGTGAGGTTATTCTGCTCTCTTTCTCTAAATATAAATATGGTTGCAAGTACAAATAAGTATGGTCTGTGGCCTATAGGTTACTACAGTGCAGAAATCCTTTGCGTGTGCTCTATCTCCTATCCCTCTTGGATGTTTTTTCTCATGTATGGAACAAATGCACTTGAAAGAATGGAACCCCTTTTCCTCCTAGTGACCCAGTTATAACACAAATTGATAGCCTACTAGTAGTTACTTTTAACTACTTCAACTCCTAACTAGAGTTACAATATGGACCCTTCTAGAGTCTTCTTCATCATAATCACATGGCTAGCCCCTTTTAAATGAACAATGGGGGCTGAGATGGCTTCCTCTTGAATTATGGTGGTGAAAACAGATGGTCAACTTCTAAGTGACATAAATTTTGCATATTAAAATTGATTAATGCAATTTCTGCATCGTTGGGAAGGTCTTTGTGTGTAGAATAGTTACAAAATGAGTTGTGCTAAAGTGGCAAGTTTTACCCAAAAAAATAATCATTTTATGCCTCAAAACGCTCCTAGAAGGCTTCATACCATGTTTTTCCAAACTGGTTCGTGCCAATAAAAATGGTCTTTGTGAGTTGATTCCTACACTTTTTCCACTCTAAAAGCATCGAGATGGATGACAAACAATATAATGATTCAATTTGGATCACATCTCCCCATTTTCAAAGGATTTTGGTCCCTAAAAATTCTACTGAATGAGGTGAGGAAAATTTTCCTCTACCTTTTCTCAAGTGTAGCATTTAGCTTTGCCTAGAAGTTATCCTTTCAACCTAATCTTTCAAATGCCATGTTGTCCCTATCTTGTAGTTATGGACCTCTTCTGCAAAATTTTATCTTATATCAACTCTACCTGAGCATCTGGTGTCAAATCCTCCATAGAAAGTAGGACCTATTCCTCTTCCTAATCTAGAATGGAAGGTTCATAGTGTTTCAAATTATCTACATTCACAACTGAGTAAATGTGCATATATGGTGGTAAACTAAGTCGATAGGTATTATCACCCACATTTTCTAGTATCTCAAAGGGGTTGTATCACAGAGCCTTTATTTTCTTACTAGGACCTTGTAGCCTCTCCTTGTTCAACTGTAGCCTTACTATGTCTCCCACCCTGAACAATTTCTTTATTCTATGTTGATTATGCATGACCTTATATTTGTTGAAAATTGGCAACAAGAAATTGCTAAAAATAGCACAACTAAAAATAGCACTTTGGGCATTAGTGCTGGATTGGGCAACAGGGAATGAAAAATGGGAGTGCTAAAAATAGAAGTTCTATTTTTAGCAGTTCAAGTTGGATTCCTATTTTTAGACAATCCATGGTCTAAAATAGGAAATAAAATTCGAATTTGGTCTTACCAGCAGTTTGAATATTAATTAATTAATTCTCCATGAGTTAATTAGTTAAGGAAAATCAAACTTGAAGTCTTTGTGTGAACATGCAATAATTTCTCCACTGATTGGGGAATGTGTCCTTGATTTGCTCCACTGGTTTAGGAATTAATGATGAGTTCTATATTGAGAGGATCAGTTGACTTAGTTTAACTTAGTCAAGTTCAGTTAGATTAATTTAACAAGTTGTTAAATTAATGAGATATAGTTTGTTGATGCTTGCATGCATGTGACAACTATTATTTTAAGATAACGGAGTATTCCCTCATGGATAACTGAAGCATGTCAGTTCAGACGGAGACCCAGTTGAGATCAAAGAAGGGACAATGTACTATCAGTTGGATGAATATTTTTCTTATAAAGGAAGCTCATCCATGATGAGGATTTATCTCCTTTAGGTTTGTGCAGTTATTTCAGAGGGCAGTGTTGTGTGTGAGGTGAGAATCACACAGGTTGCAGGCTGGAGACCCAGGAAAATCTGTGCATATAGATAGGAGGCTGAGGGCAGAGGAGAAGGTTTGTAGAAACCTTGACTGTCTATGAGCAGCAGAGGTATTGTACTGAGAGCTGGATAGCTTCCGAGCTAAGGCTTTGTGTAATCCAGACATATTTCCACTTGTATGATAATACAGAGATGGGGTTTTAGGCTAGTGCTTTCCCCTAGTTTTATCTTTTGTGTTATGAGTGTTTGATTCCTCCATATCGGTTATATGTGTTCTTATTGATCTTGCTCATGTTCGATTAAGCTTCTGCTAAATTGGTTGTAGAAGTAGATCTAGTATTATGCTTTAGTACATTGCATATATCAGTTTGATCTACAGGTGGTGAAATTTCTACATGGTATCAGAGCTAGCTGATTTGTAGAAAAATTCTACATGGTATCAGAGCTAGCTGATGTGTAGAAAAATTCTACAAAATTCTACATGGTATCGGAGCTAGCTGATGTGTAGAAAAATTCTACAAAATTTCTACATGGTATCAGAGCTATCTGATTT
>APFE031336908.1:187078-269968 GCA_000404065.3 Pinus taeda | reverse complement strand
ATATTTAGAGAAGGATTGCTCTTACTTGTTTTGTTTGTCACTAGAGAGTCTTAGACTCCTAGGGAGGTTAGTTTTGTCAGCAAAAATAACTCTTTCCGCATGACAGACCCCTTGGCACCTTCTTCTGCTCTCTATAGTCCTTCTGTAAACCTGCAATGCAATAAATTGAAAACAACTAGGGCGCCTCAGAGAGCTTTTCACCTTAATTGCCTGCCCTGGGTTCCTCCAAGGGAGGTTTTCACCCAGGGATCTTATTCTTTTCCTTTTTTGACATCACCAAGCCACCTCAAAAGAGGTTTTCAACCCAATGATGGGACTCAAGTGCCTCATGGAGGTTTTCACTTGAGTCCTTATTTTTTTCTCTTTTTTCTTCAGTGAGTGGGTGAAGTGGAAGCTAAGACATGCTCCACTACCATCATTGTTTTATTCAAATCTTCAGTTAACTCTAGCTTGGAGAGGGGTTTCTTGTGGACTTTCAACCGATGTCCATTGACAAGCATGGAGATGGCTTCATCAATAATGGTTCTGATCAGAACTGAACCATTGTCATTGCATTTATCCACAGTGTAGGGTCCCAGCCATCTTGTCCTCAACTTTTCTTTGAAATCCTTGTATCTTGAATCATAGAGTAGTGCCCAATCTCCCTCTTGGAATTGCTTCTCCTTGATATTTATGTCATACCATATCTTTTTCTGAAGCTGAACTACCTCTGTATGGAGAAGGGCTTGCAATCTGTATTCATCCAATCCATTGAGCTGAAGTAATCTCTCCTTCTGTGCATGGCTGAGGTCAAGGTCCAGCTAAGCTGCCATCCTTAGGGTATTGAATTCAAACTCGATTGACAGCAAAGCCTTCTTCCCATAGACCAGTTCATAAGGTGTGAACTCGATGGTGGTGTTGTATAGGTAAATCCCCTCTGCGGACAGAGGCGATCCCACTAGCCCAAATGGGGTCTAGCAACAATCACACAATGCTAACACGCAGGTTCCTAATTGCAAATAAAATATCGATGACGATGGCCTACCTGGATTCCAACGCTAGTACTTGTAGAAGAATCGTCGCTCCCATTCCTTTGCTCCGGCTGGTCACAATCCCCACGATCCTCGTGAACGGACACCTGCACATGCAAAGAACGACACAAATACAAGCATAAAATCCAATAGATGCAACTATATATCAGTCAGAAAAGATATAACTCAATCATCATTGTGAAGACAATAGGAGTGGAACCATAATGAAAGTCGTCCATTAATAAATAAAAGCAGAGAAAGATACAACCAAGGTTCTGACATTGAACCTATTCTCTGGCTGGGCGAGCAGCTAAATATGCCTTGCACAAGACCTTCTCTCTCTCAGGATTCCGGCAGCATAACCTCCCTATGCTCAAAAATTCTTACTATCACTCTAGCATTACTTCAGCATTCACAAAAAATCCCTTGTTTAATGCATAAGGACAGGCTTTTATAGATGAAGAAGGGAGGAAAATACAATGTACCAGGACGCCCATTGTGGATTGGCATTATCTTGAAAATCTATTGAGGATAGTTGTCATGGATAAACAATGACTCTCGACCTCTATCTTGTGGATTTTTCCCTCAAGGAACTTCATGATAAGAGAGGAAAAAACATATCGGTGCGCGCTGGCCAAAAATCATTACTAAACTTAGTTGGCGCGGGTGTTGCTCTAAGACAGAGTGCCAATGGGCGCGCCCCCTTTTGAGGATCTGAGTCATTGGCGCGGGTAAGACACTGTGTACCTGCGCCAATGGAAAAAGGGCACTTTTCAGGGATAATTTGCGAAAGGTGTCTTCAGGGAACATGAAGTACATACTTAGGGGAACATAATGCAAATGTTTTTAGGTTATGTCACTGCTCACAGGTCCTGGAATGTGTCCTCCAATATACGAAAACAGGGGTAACAGGGACGATGACCAACGGTGACAAATTACTGTGTAACAGATGCCCCCTAAAGCATGAGGCCCGAGAGAGAGAGAGGGGTGAAATGCTTTACAAGAACATATATAGCTGCCGCCGAGAATCTGCAGTGAGAGATACAATTGATAGTTCAAATACATGATGTATGTGGTATGGTCGCAGCCATCCATAGGAGAGTACATGATAATTTAGATCTGTAGTATGGACGCAACCATCTTGTTAGGATCAATGAATTGACTCAGGTATGGTCGCAGCCATCCAATGAATGAGTCATGTATCAAAAATCACACCTAGATTACAACAGACACAATCCAGGGTCTTGCACTCCACCTCGACCCGATCAGAAGTACAAGTTCAAGCATGTGAACATGTGAGCTGAAGTCGAACATGCATGAACATCGTCTGATTACCAGCCAATGATGAAAACTGTTAACAGACGTGAGAGGTACCACCAATAATGACAATGGCTCTCAAGGTACTATAGGTACAATCTACGGCGTGTGAATTAATGAGCCGGTGTCGAACACCTGTAGAGTCATCTGATCGGAGGCTAATGATGAAAACCTCACGTCGAACACGAAGAACCTGCCATTGAGGCATGCAGGCTCCAAGGTACCGGAAGGGAGTCTCTAGGTCACTTTCCTGGATAATGAGCTGAAGTCGACAGGAAGTGATCTTCATCGAAGGTGGGCCATAATGTTCCCACATCATCGACATGAGACAGGAAGAGACAATGTTGTGAATTAAGATTTATGAACTATCAAACAGAGGTTGTTTCTTTCAGAGGTCACCTTCTCTTGAACATATCGGCGGCACGACAATGGACTTGGCAGCATTTGACATCAAATGATCAGGGGTCATGGTGACAAGGCGATGAGCAGATGAGAGGTCAAACAGGATAACCCAAACCCACGGAGGCAAGTGAAAAATGAGATGAGATGTCCCCACCCAGACACGAATGCAGATGAGTGCCATGTTCAAGAGTGACATACTACCGACACGATGATAATTGTGGTTCCTTTATTCCCCACCATTTCTGGTGAGTACCCCGGTTATTTTTGGATGACAAGCTTGACGGGGATAGCATATGCTTGAGAGGTGTCATTTTGATGGAATCCAATGTCATTATGTTTTAACAAGTCTGACAAAGGAAGAACTCGGTGCCTTTTCATGTTTAGAGAGTTTGAAAAGACGGCGGAAAAGTAAACTCCAGGGGTGTCCTTTTTCGTAAAGTTGTGTCTCTCGATCCTGAAAAAGTATAAAACAATGCTCGAAGGAACCGCCCGATCATTACGACCGAGGAGTACTTTTCATAAGTAGTGATTCCGATCTGAAAAAGTAAAAAAGCGATCAAAACCATGTCGCTTCGTGACCTTTTAACGAACCGGAAATGACAAGGGTCCGACAATCTTTTCGTTTTTAAACGGTCGGAAAAGGGTTTAAAGACGACCGCCTCTCATTTCCATTTAACGAGTCGAGAGGACCAACTCAACATTATTTTCACGTTTAGAGAGTTAGAAAAGAGAAAAATATGACTCCAAAGTGACTTTTTCGTGTATTTACCGAGTCCGAAAAAGTATAAAATACAACTCGTTTCATCACCTAAGCTGCACAAACACCTGTCACTGCACAAGAAACCAGCGTAAAATCCATTTTTGACACAAATATTCATAAAAATATCCATAAAATGACTTTAAAAACCTATTTAGGGGCCAAAAAGTTATAAAATGGTGAAAATGGTAAGACAAAAATTTACTTTTCACTTTTTACCTTTGGAGAGCGACATTAGGGCTTTTGGTGTGCGATCTTCAATCGGCGATTGCGACAAATCCAGTTGACCATTCGGAGCGCCGTCAGTGTCAGGTAAGAGGTCTCATCCTTTGCTCTATTTCCATCCTTTTGAAATTTATTTTAAATTGCTTTTTCATCCCCTATAGGGAGGATTTCAAATTTAAGGGTTGCGCCCATTGGCGTGGGTTTTAGGCACGGACCCACGCCAATGGCGCAACTTTTCCAAAGGGCACGCGCCCATGGGCACCAATGGCCGCGCAGGTTTTTTGGCGAATTTCCACCAAATTTAAACCCATTTTCCTGCATTTTCAAGTTATACAAGGATCTAATTTATTGTTTTGGGCTTGTGTTTGCAGGGAAATACGCAAAAATGGTGATCGTGTGGAAAGAACGAGAACATGACCAAGTGGACACATTAGCCTTAGCAGATGAGGACTGCATGGAGGCTCTCAGAGCATGTGGGCTCAAGAAATAGTTCCTGTTGTCCTATTTACGAGCTCAGCCAGAGCTCTTACAGTATTTGATCAACTTGTGGGACGCATAGGAACAGGTGTTCCGAATACGGGACCAAGTATTGGAGTTAGACGTATCTGATGTCTACTTCCTCACTGGATTGTCACGGCGGGGGCCGGTGCCTCGATTGACCGGTAGCAGGCCATCTGGAGAGAAGATGGATGAGGTGAAGGCCCGAGTTTTCCCAGGTGAAAGATACGGGCAGCGCAGCTCGAAGGTGGATATCCCTACCGTCCCGGACCTAACACTTAGAGCATTGCTGTTCACCATCACATGAGCTGCGGGGGCACAGGCGCCCCATGAAGCTAAGAAGAACCATTTGATCCTGACGACAGAGTGCCTTAGTCCGACAGTCTTCAATTGGGCATCAACAGTGATGACCAATATGAAGAGGCAACTGACCAAGGCCAAGTAGGGAAAGCTGCAGTAGTTCGGATATGGCTCCATCTTGGTGACGTTCTTCTTGGAACGTGTGCCAAGCCTTCCAGGGCCAAGGGGCCTTTGTTCCTGACCTGGCACCTTGAGAGCCGAGGATGGCCCGATGGGCGACACTGATGCCGAGGGGTGGTGGCGGTTAGCAGATGTCTTTTAGACCTGAGTTTTTTGGGTGGCTCCGCCGCCAACTGATTGTAGTGGAGGACTGGCCGTATGTGGGGACAGACTTCACCGGAGACCCTGACCTCCCTCTGCCGAAGGAGAGGACTGAGACGAGGAGATTGGTATGATATCGCTTTTTGATTTTGTGTTTTTATGATTTTTTTTTTTTTTTGGTTAGTACGTGCTTGTCCTAATGACCTTTATATGCATATGCAGATGTTGGCCCAGAGCGTCCGGCTGGCATGTCTCCCATTGCGAGGAGACACCCAGCAGCAACAGTAGCAGGAGCGGATCCTTAGGAGGAGGGCGGTGACAGAGGAGAGCTTATTCAGAATCTCGAGGCTATCACCCGAGGGATTCCAGATTAAGCTCGACTAGTGGATGTCCCGCTAGTGTACCGGAGGCACACGGTGGGGGTGCCAACTCGCATCCACCGGCTCCTGAGACGTTTAGTGCGAGCGGTGACGTGCTACCATGAGCACCACCGGGACTAGATATCTAGGCGTTTTCTTTTTATGCATATTTTTGAGAGACATGTTGTCTCCGGATGTATTCAGACAAACATGTATTATTTTTGATGATGCACGGGGTGCAAACATTTTGGACACACACACACACATATATATATATATATATATACATATGTTTTATGGTTTATTGTACTTTATGCTTCTTGTATTATGTTGAGTTACATGTTATGCAAATGCCTGTCCAACACATAATTAGCTAATGCATCGGTTAATGTATTAAGTCGTCTTGGAATATGTTGATAAGTAATGAAATCAAAATCCCTTTCTAATAACTTAACACGCAAATACAACCTTAAAATTAGATGATCTCGGATGGAATAATGCCCATTGAGTTGGTGGATGACAAGTTGAGAGTCCAAGTTCACAACCAATGTTCGAATGCTGAGGTTAATCGCCTCAGCTAATAATTCGATCACATCACTATATTCAACAGCATTGTTCGTTGTACAACCTAGACAAACCCCTTGAATGTCTACTAACACCATGAGGTTCATAGATCACCCATGCCGCAGATGACAAGTTGCGTGTACTGCGGGAGGCACCATCAGCGAAACCAACATAAGGCGATCCAGACATTTGTCCAAGAAGCAAAAAGACACCATTATCGGCAATCATGCCGACAAACCAAGACAAAAATATGAAAACATGCACACACAACACACTTTCTGAAAGCACACGTATATACAAAAAGAGAGTTCCTGGACTCATGCATAGTATTTTTTCAAATAAAGCCCATTTCGGGGCTTATCTAGGGGATTCCTTTCATAATCAATAAGCTCGTAGGCTCCTTTTTGCAAAACTATTTTCACAATGTAGGGCCCGTGCCACATAGGCTCGAATTTTCCTGCCCCCAGCTTATCGTTAGCTTGATCATAGAGCAGTACTAAGTCTCCCTTGATGAAAGAGTGGGGATGAACAGTATTGTCGAAGTGAGCTTTCACTCGCTTCTTCTGAGCTTCAATAACTAAGGAGGCTAGACGGCGAGTCTCGTCCAGCCACTCTAAGTAAAGAAGACGCTCTTCTACTGGAGTAGTATCAGGGAGAAATTCGACGACTATCTTTAATGAAGGAATCTCACACTCAATAGGAAGGGTAGCCTCCAGTCCGTAAACCAACTGAAAGGGAGTGAAACCGGTGGCGTCCTTTTCGGAGGTATGGTAGGCCCACAAAGCAGAGAACAACATCAGATGCCAATTGGACTTATGCATGCCAACAGTTCATTGAAGCATCGTGACCAAAACCTTGTTCACGGCTTCCACTTGACCATTTGCCTGAGGGTAGTACGGGGTTGAACTATCATGCCTTAGGCTCAATTGGGTCGTTAACTTGGTCATCATGTGATTAAAAAAATGCTTTCCATGATCAGTGACGATGGCTTGGGGTACTCCGAACCGTGAAATAACATGGTTGAACAAAAACTGCACCGCGGTGTGACCGTCTTCAGAGAATGTAGGCATTGCCTTGGCCCATTTCGTGAAATAATCAACACCAACGATGATGTACCCATGCCCCACGGCCGAGCGAGGGTTACAGGCCATATAATCGATGCTCCATTTGGCAAAAGGACCGACAGTTACAATGGGGTGCAGTGGAGCAGGGGGTGCACGTATCTTCCATTGGTAAATTTGGCACTCATGACATGAACGGATGGCAAGAATGAAATCATTGAAAATGGAGGGCCAAAAGTAACTAGCGTGGAGGATTTTTTTTGCAATGGCATATCTAGATATGTGACCACCACACGCATCAAAGTGGTAGTCATTTAAAACTCTCTCTGCTTCTTCGAAAGTCAAGCATCGACGAAGAACATAATCAATGCCGAGACGGTACAGGGTGTCTCCAACGATGCGATATGGTTGGGCTTGATGTCAGATCCGTCGGTGAGCATCCTTAGAGGTCTCGGGACGGAAAGAGGATGTCTGCAAGTAGACAATAATATCCCCGTACCAGGGATCGAGGGTGCTAATGAGGAAGAGAGTTTCATCTTGAATGGAATCCTCTAACTGAGAGGAGGCAGTAGTAGATGGAAAAGAACACAACAGTTTAGCGAAGATAAGTGATTTCTTAGACTTGGCAGCAGTAAATTCCAAGTCAAACTCTTGGAGGATGACTATCCACTTCGAGTATTTTCCCCCCAGCAAATGGCATGACAGAATGTAGGTCATAGGGTTGCAATCAGAGATCACTGTCGTGGTACGCAACAAGATATAATGACGGAAGCGGTGAATAGTGCAAATAGCGGCTAGTGCCAACTTCTCGACATAAGCATATCGAGATTCCATGTCTAACAAATTGTGGCTAAGGTAATAAATAACATGTTCAGTGCCATCATCCTCATCCTGAACCAGAACCATGCTGATGGTGGTATCAACAACAGCCAGATACAACGTGTAATCGCGATGATAATTCGGAGATCACAACAAAGGGGCGGAAACCAGAAGAGTTTTAATATGTTCAAAAGACTCTTGAGATATGGCATCCCATCGAAATGGGGTGTCACACTTGAGTAACCACGTGAAACCTTTTGCCACCTTGGCATAATTCGAGATGAATCGTCGTAAGAAGTTTGCTTTACCCTGCAAAATTTGCAGTTGCCACAAAGAAGCAGGGGGAGGAAGATTCAAGATGGCCTCGACTTTAAGGGGATCCAAGTGGATGCACTCTTGGGATACGATAAACCTGAGAAGTCGGCCAAATTCCACGCAAAGGACACACTTATGTGGATTAAGTCGAATATTGTAGTGTCGACAGTGGAGAAAAATTACGCGGAGATGCAACGGATGGTCTTGGAGCTTAGCCAAATGAGCGGGAAGGTCATCCAGATAAGGTTGTACGATGTGCCAGATATCATGAAAGGCATAAGACATTGCACGTTGAAAAGTGGCGCCGACATTATTGAGACTGAAAGGGAGCTTTTTGTAAGTGAAAGTACCCCACGGACAGATAAAGTCTATCTTGTGTTGATCGGTGGGTGCGATATTAATCTGGTTGTAGCCAGAAAAGCCATCCATGAACGAATATATCTCACTCCCAGCACACTCATCAATGATCTGGTCAATGAAAGGTGTGGGGTAGTTATCTTTCGGGCAGGCTCGGTTAATATCGCAATAATCGACACAGACACGAATAATACCCTACTTTTTATCCACAGGGACAATGTTAGAGACCCAATTTGTGAGTGGGATAGGGTAAATGAAACTAGCTTTAAGAAGTTTTTCGACTTCTGCTTTGATTGTCGCAGCCTTGCGGGGGTGCACAGGGTGTAAACGCTGACGAATAGGTTTAGCTCCTAGATACGTAGGTATCTCATGCACTACGATGTTTGGATCAATGCCGGGCATCTCTTCATAAGACCATGCAAAGACGTCACGAAACTCGCGAAAAAGAGCTATATAGATTTGAATTTTCTCAGGAGTGCAAGTGACTCCTATGTAGATGTGCTCGACAATCCCTGGTTTGACAGAGATGTCGATAGGTTGGGTCTGCGTAATGTTCCCCAAATTCCCTTCAGAAGATACTTGATAGACCTGAATAGGTGTCTGAAGAGACTATGAAGGGAGGCACGGAGCAAACCGCTCGAGACAAGCCAACGTTTCCCGAAGGGTAGGGAGAAACGAGGAATGGTGATGAAGATTGAACCACGGAGGTTCCTCGAGAGACATGGTCTCTATGATGGCTTTGTCGGAAGGAAATATTTCATTTAATGGATCCGAGGCGCATTCTCCAAGCCAAGGGGAATAGTCGTATGACTCAAGAGCTCTGCTTAAAGAAGCAGATTCAGCATGAGGAGCTGATACAACAACGATTTTGATGTAGTTGAGCTCGTCGGGACTCAACGACATCTCCTCGCCCCACGATTCTATCTGGTCGATGGGGGGAAGGACCCAAGGATCAAAACGAACCAAAATCATACTGATGGAGGTGAGGTTTGGAGGTGGGAGTGAAAAAACACACATGAGGGTGGGATCTTTGAAGAGCCTAGCTCCCACACTGTCGAAAGGGATGGAGGTATGCTCCACGAAAGGCACATTGCCTTCAGAAGAAGAAGCGAAGAAGGAGAGCTGGTCTACCGTGACAATTTTCCCTTGGTGAGGGAAACAAATGACATGGAGGAGGGATGAAGCCACGGCACGCATGGCATATGTCCAACTCTGGCCCAGAAGGAGGTTGTAAGTAAGATTTGTGTCAACGAACTCAACTTCCACTTCAACGGTTTTCCCTTCTAAAGTAATCGACAATTGTTGAAGGATACCATAGGGATGAGATTCTCTCCCATCAAAGGCTTCCAGCGTCGTGGGAAACTGGCTCAAAGTCGGAGACCCGATCGCTTTCCAACAAGCAACAGACATGATGGAAGTTGACGTGCCTTCATCAGTAACCGTACAATGGATTGTTTTTGAATTGATGATGACTTGTATGAGGAAGGCGATCTGATGAGGCAGCCTTGGGACATGGCTCTCGAGATAAAAGGTGATCAAATCCGAATATGACAGGTCGATACCACTAATGGACGATAGCAGGGACTTCCTCTGAGGGGGGCAGCTCTGAAGAACTTCTAAAGCGGACATAGCCGACAGAGCCTACACTAAGTCCTCAACTATGTTATAGTGCTGGGCAGCATGAGAATTTGGGTTGTAAGATGATCTCCGGAGTACTCGTTTGGGAGGGGGTCGGATGGGCGTCTCAGTATTATGTCTCTAAATGTGGAGCAGACTAGAACTAGACGGAGGAGCGCTTGAGGGGACTTTAGGCTCCTTCCCGGCGGATGACAGATATTCCTTTGTTCGAGTCGTTACATGAACGGGAATGGTTCCAGCCATGAACACTTGGGAACCAAAGGGAGAAGAAGACAAATATGGATCAGCCACCATTTGAGTCTGTTGAGAGGGGAAAGGTTATTTCAAAACCGCAGGAATCCCAGGAGCGCCTTTCAACAAACGACTAACCTCAGACTGCCTTGGGCAGTCTTTGGTATAGTGATCCTCATCATAGATAAGACAAGGATACTTTGGTTTACGCTTGGCTCCTTCCTCGGGTGGAGGTTTGGAGGAGTCCTGTTTGGGTTGCTAAGATTTATTCTTTGCTTTCCCCTTTTTCTTTCCTTTCGAGGCTTTGTTCGCCGTGGTGGACTGGACGGTGTTAACCTCGGAAGTAATTCCATAATTAGAACCACCTTGAGAAGTGTTTTCATTAGAAGCATTCGATTTTTGCTTCCCAGGGTTCGAGGATGATTTCTTCAACGATGGATTTACACAGCCAATAACCCTATCAACAGATGGATTTGGTGGAGCTTTGGATGTACCAGGTCTCGGGGAATCAGGAAAATACTCATATAAAGTACCTGACTGAGAATAAACTAAGTCAAGGTACTGAGCACGCGCGATAGCTTGCTCTTCAGTCACAAAAGATCCCATAGCAATGTCCTGTGCAATCTTAGGGACGAAGAAAGTCGTGAACCAATCAGTGAGGAGTTGATCAGGAATCCAGAACTTGATCAACTGACGACGTCGTCTCCATTCATGTATATGATCAGAGATGTGCGTAGCCATGTCCTACTTGAGAGACGTAAGGAGATGCGTTCCCGTCTCATACCGAATGGGTAACTGAAAATGAGTGAGGAATGTCATTGCCAATGAATTGAAATCCTGAAAAGACACACGGGTCAATTCAATGTACCATTTAGCAGCGGAGCCGGTGAGAGTCCTCAGGAACAAGCGAAGCTGAATTGAATCGTCAAGCCATGAATTGGACGAACACCAAAGGTGGTAAGTCATTACATGGGCTTGAGGATCCTCTCCAGCTTTGCTGTCAAATTTGGGACAATCGCCGGGTATCTTGGTTGGAACCGGCGGCCATTGCAGATTATGCAAGATAGGATCATTGGTTAATTTCAACGAATCGGGCAGTTCCAATGTTGATAAGAATGGTAGCTGAGGGTTGAAGGACATTTGCGATTGTGGATATGAGGTAGGGCTAGAGTTCCACCCAGTTGCTGGTTGCCCCCATTGACTTTGTCCGGACGGACCAGGTCCAAAAGGACCTTGTCCGTAGGGACTCTATCCATAAGGGTTATATCCATAACCGGATGGTTGATTCTGGATTTGCCCCCCAGCGCCCCATTGGTTACCATACTGACCTGCAAGAGAAACATTTGGTTGCTGGTAATTTTGATAAGGAGAGACCTGCGGCTGTTGATAATTTTGATACGGGGCAAACTGAGTTTGCCCCTGGGGTTGCTGGTATCCATATAGTTGCTGGGCTCCATACTAAGCTTGGGGACCAGGCTGCGCTTGGTAAGAAGGTTGGGATTGAAACCCACCTTGCGGTTGGAGACCAGTTTGAGTCTGGGGCTGAAAACCAAGTTGAGCTTGAGAAGCAGGGACGATCTGCATGCTAGGTTGAGCAGGCCCAGAGAGATGTCCTTGGGAAGACTGAGGTTGGGCCATCTTGCCGGAAGGTTGTCCTGGTTGGGTTTGGGACAAACCTACTTGCCTAGAAGGTTGAGCTTGCTGGGTGTTAGGTTGTCCTTATGCAACCGAGGGTTGTCCTTGCAGACCAGATGGCTGACTGGGCTGAGCAGTGGGTTGGCCTTGCCTTTGACAAGCTAGTTAGTAATTCTACTCTTCAAGCTCCCAAATCTAAGTCACAAAGTCTGAGAATTGCTAAGCTCATGCTACAAGAGGCCTTGTTCATCCCCATAAGGCTACATCTTTAAGGAGGAGATCCATGTCCAAGTGACCAAGGAGAGAGAGGCTTGTTCCCCATCCCCTACAAGCTTTGCAAGGCATGTGTTGCTAATCACCCAGCCAAAGGAGGATTTGACGTCAGAACTTGGTTGTATTCTCTTTTGTTTATCAATAATAATAGACGACTATCATTATGGTTCCACTCATATTGTCTTTATAATGATGTTTGAGTTGTATCCTTTCTGAATGATACATAGTTGCATTTCTTGGATTTTATGCTTGTATTTGTCTTGTTCTTTGCATGTGTAGGTGTCTGTTCACGAGGATCTTGAGGATTGTGACCAGTTGAAGCGAAAGAACGGAAGCGGCGACTCTTATATGAATACTAGCGTTGGATTCAAGGTAAGCCCTCATCATTGGCCTTTACTTTGCAATTAGGAACTTCCGTGTTATCGTTGTTTGATCGTTGCTAGACCCCATTTAGGCTAGTGGGATCCCCTCTGTCCGCAAAGGGGATTTACCTGTACAACAATTTGGGGACTCCATTGGGGAACAATGCCAATGGAAAAAGGGCTATATTTATGGGTATTTTGCAAAAGGTGTCTTCAGGGCATATGAAGTACATACTCAAGGGAATACAATGTAGGTGTTTTCAAGTTATGTCACTTCTCACAGGTCCCAGAATAGGTCCTCCAATGTGCGGGAGAAAGGGTAACATGGATGATGACAAAATACTGTGTAACAAGCCATGACATGCATTTCATTAAACATATCACAAACATGTAATCTAGAGGTGTAACCAACATAATAAAACATAAGGGTCTCATACTTACCTAAGAATCACTAAGAACCATTGTTCCCTCATGTCATTTGTTGCATTATCATCTATTAGGTCATAGATACATTATCCATTCATTTACAAATAAAAACATGTTGAGAGCGATACATAGTTGTCATGAAACATACATATAACCAACACAGTAACAACATAAATACCATAAATATATTAGTCATAAAATCCACATATACATCAGTACAGTTATACATGAAAACCAAGGGAATGAATTTATCATTAATGAATGCAATAAACCAACCGGAGATGGGACTACCACATTCCACCTAACCATAAAATGGCTAAGAAAAATCTCTCTTCAGAAATTCACCCCTGTGCCATATTCCAAGCATGAATGTGGGACTTGTAGAACACTCCAGAAGAACCAAACAAACATGGATGCCACTAGAGTTCTCCACCTACACCATGAATAATTTGAGTGCCTCCTAGTCTCTCAGGATTTACCGTAATCCATAGTCTAATCCAGGGATCACTAGGCCCTATACCGAGTCACACTCTCTAGGATTTAATGTACATCCCATCTCAAGACTACTAGGCCCAATGGAGAGAAATCCACCTCTTGGATTTTACCGTATATCCCACCATTCACTGACAAGGATTCCTAGACCCACCAAGGCACACAATCCTAGATTTACTGCAACCCACAATCTAGCTCAAGGGTTATTAGGCCAGTAGCTTTACCGTGATCCACAATCTGGTTTAGGAAACTTTAGGTCATGTTTTTTTCATTTCGAAAAATCCACCCCTCTCAACTTCAAATCCATTTGACCATCCCACATCAATCGAAGTATGAGAACCAATCTCATCAAGGCTATCCAGAAATGGAAAGGTTAGGTTTAAGAACACTGTCATGCCTGGAAAAACCCATGTCATGACAAAGACAACCACATGAAACACTATGCATGCCAAATCTAGCAAGGAAAATATACATGCAAATCGATACCTACAATGAATCCTATTGTAGATTCTTGATCTTGCCTTTCCCTGCTTGATTGTTTCTTCCTCTTGCCTTCTTTGCCAACCAGTACTAAAGAGATGTTATAATATTATGTAAACATTTTGAATTCGTCAAATAAAAATAAATTAAATTAAATATATTTATATCTAGGAAGAAAGATGAATCTAGACTACATCAAATTTGTTAATTTTATTAAACTAAATATAACCAACCTATATCCATCTTAATTCCACATCAAAAGAATCAAATCTCTTTTCAGGTAAAGAAGATTTGCATCTTGATCCCTCTCATAATTTAATAAAACTAAAATTAAAATAAATCTAAACATTTTTAATTAATAACTAATTATAATGGTAATTATTAATTATATAAATGTTAAACTTTACAAAATCTCTACCATAAACCAATTAAATTAAATCAAATTAAATCAGGTTAATTCCTCCCTCTCAAACTTCATTGGTTTAAAAAATTACGTACAAAATTAAAAGAAACTTCATTGGTTAACTGTTCTGGATACATCTCCCTGGTTATGTGGCTGAAGGACTTTTAGGACGAAGTTCTTCAATCCTTTCTGTGGTGCCAAGAAGTTGGGGGGAATTAAGAGGTGCAGGACCATAACGTCCATCCCAAACTTTTCCTTCTGCATCTACAAAATTCTTTACATAAGACTGCATATAAATCACAGAACAGAAGCAGTTAAAGTTAGTAAGTATATTATTTATATACCTGATATTTCAGAACAATTTGTAACATGCAAAAGAAAATGTAAACTTAAAAAGAAACAATATAACTAAAATGCTAGCCTAT
Organism: Pinus taeda; assembly: GCA_000404065.3. Classification (NCBI taxonomy): domain Eukaryota; kingdom Viridiplantae; phylum Streptophyta; class Pinopsida; order Pinales; family Pinaceae; genus Pinus; species Pinus taeda. The sequence continues at coordinate 255,298 of APFE031336908.1, read as the reverse complement.
ATATACCTCCTTATTGAAATTGGAAGAAGTAAGACCATTCCCTATGGTAAGCCAACCAGGTTGAATATTATGATCTTCACCGAAAATTTCAATTCTTCTTCGACCTTGAACCAGATGTTCAATTATACGATAAAGATACTCAGGCTTCCGGGTTGATCCTGGTAAAATTACAGTAAAATTTGATTGGTGTCATTCATTAAAGCAAAGAGAAACCAAGTAAGAGATTTGATGATAAAAAAAAAATACATACCATAGGGAGGTTCTTCAGTTATAATTATGTCTACATCAATGTTGGGATGCATAAGATGGGGTGGGGTATTGTTCTTGATACCCATCAAACAGTGCTCCTGCATTCATATTTTATGGATTAATATTATTTACAAGAATTTTTTTGCTATGGGTTGTCATACCCATATATTTTTAGAAAAGGAGTTTTGTGGACTTTTCAAATTTCAACGAGGATTTATTTTGAGGATAATGAATAAATGAAAATATTTTAAATTTTTAGAAAACAATAAATTTTGTCTACATTTCAAATCCCAACAAAAAAAATAATTTTATTTTTATTATAGATTATGAAAATAAATATATTAAAAAAAAAATCTTACTTTAGTACTCTTGAATAAAGCTCCTCGGTTATTTATAACAGCCTCTGAAGCAACACTGTTTTCATGGTTTGTTTTAATCCAACAAATATCTTCAACTCTTCGAAATCCCCACTGAATCAAGTCAAGAACAGAAAATCCAACCTATGAAATTCCATAACAAAATATCTGACTGCATACTTTATGAACTATTTAACTATAAACTGAAGTTAAAAAAATAATAGTTTAAGACAACGAATAATTATTAGCTATCCAGTTATTACCTTCTTGAAACAAAGACGTCCCTCTTCTAGACCCTCGGCAGAGCCAACCCATAGAAAAACAAAGGAATGATTATCTGCAATATCCTGAAAGCCAAAAATATACGCTGTAACAACAGCTACCAATTGTCCCTCCAAAAAAATTCATATTTAAATGAATAAATTAGTTTTATTTATTTTTTTATTCTTTTATCTTATCTATTTTATATTTTTGGTTATCTTATATTTTTTAGGAGATTATGATCAACGTCCACAAATATAGTTTATCTGATTTTAAGAAAATAAGTCATTAATTGAATTCATTATAGTTTTGTTGATTGGACAAGTCAAAGAAGTTGGTAGTGGAGCAAATGTTTTTGGAAATGAGAATAAACGTAAATATGGGTCAGACTATCACAATCTTTCTATGGTTTCTATTATATAAATTAATATTACATTAATTTAATTCAAAAATTAAAATATAAAAACAATAAATTAATAATTAACTCACAATATGGTGAAGGCCTCAAGATTGCTTTCGTCTTCCTTGGAGATAAGGAAATAGGGTATTGACCCAAAACCTAGAGGCATTTGGCAGGAGTGAAAACTACAAGCCTGTTATTCTAGGTGGCTTGGTTTTCCTTGAATAATGGTGATCCAAAGGCATATGGGAGGAGTGAAAGGCACAAGCGAGTTATTCTAGGTGGCCTAGCTTTCAGTGAATAAGGGTGATGAATCACCCTGCATTAGCAGTTAGTAGCTAGAGATGGTTGCTCTCACCACTAGCAGGTTATTCTAGGTGGCCTGGTTTCCCTTGAATAACAGTGATGAGTCACCTTGCATAGGGACATAAGGAAACAACCCAAGACCCAAGAGCATATGGCAAGAGTTGAGCAGGTTATTCTAGATGGTCTGCTTTTCCTTGAATAAAGTGCTGAGTCAACTTACATTAGCTGTTAGTAGCTAAAGATAATTGTCTTCACTATTAGTTTAACAACTAAATTATAATAAATTTTCACAACATGTAAAAAACAGTTAAATTAGAAATTCAATTTATATTTTAAAATTAAAAATACAACCTATCAATTTATCAATCCTATCTTTCCAAAATATTATAAAATATTCCAAAACATGCGATCTAAATAAAATTTTCCTCTTACCTCGATTTGAAGGCTCTTGATTTCTTCCCAAGTCCAGTAATCCTCGGGATCAAGAACGCCTGGAGCTCTGCGAACATACTCCTCCATGGGCGGATCTATGAGAATCGCATCGAATTTAGTCCCGAAAAGCTCTGGAGAAAGCACTGTCTCATGCAAATCACATTTCAAGTACACAGGATTGAACGATCGCTGCGCATTGAGCTCGTCCTTAATCTTCATGAGCTCCTTCAGCTGAGGGTATTCATCTGCCACCACCGACATATCTGGGTTTCTAATAAAGTTCTGTGGACGTGCGCCCGTGTCAACAAAGTGCTGCGAGTAATCGTTCTGCTCGGCCCTCGTGGGACCCCTCCCATATCGAGAATGCGCTCCACTCTGACGGACGGTCATATCTGCACCTGGTTTCACCACATTACGATGGTCTGGAGCCGGAAAGGGCACCGCATTGTTAAGATGCCAGGGAATCCCTAATGGTCCGTTGGAATTCATCGGCGGTCCGTTCCCCGGATGGGGTCCAAAAGCGTTATATTCTGGACGAACTGGAACTCCCGGTGCCCCCGCGGGTGCCTCGAATTGCCATTGACCGGAAAACTGATTGTTATACAAAGTATACGAATCGCCTGCAGGGATAGGTATATTATGGGATTGGATCCCTCGACCACGACCTCGTGCGAATCTACTGCCCTTCATCCTATTTCTTCTTTCCTGGAATATATTAGAACGCTCTTCTCTTTCTGCGGGCATGGCTGTATTCCCTGCTTCAGGTTTTGCTCCAATGGATTAGAGTTCGTCTGTGTTAACAGGGGATTTGGTTGAACCATGGACTGAGAAGTGCGGCATATATTCGATAGCACGTATGCATGCAAACTTGCTTTTTCGTAATCTTCAGTTTGTTGGTTTCTTTGGAGTTGAACATCAATGGCTTCCCTTTACAAATTTTAGAACCTAGGTGGTGGTGGTTATATAGGGTTAATTTTAGGAACCGCCGGGCCGACTGTTAAGTGGCCAAAATGCACGAGGCCTTAGGCACTCGGAACGTTTAGTTTTGGCTTGTTTTAATTGGCTAAATGCTGTAGATAAAGTAAAACATTTCATTTTGTGGCATGTTTTAATTGGGTGTTATATTTTTAGGGTGGACAAAATAGTTTATAGATGTGGAGAAATTTCATTTTGTGGTAGGTTTTAATTGGGTGTGTTATGTTTACGGTAGACAAAATAGTTTATAGATGTGGAGGAATTGTTTGGATGATCAAAAGTGGTTGGAATTTGGGCAAAAAAATTCAATTTTTTTTGTAAAGGCAGTGTTTGAATCATGTTTTTGAGGGTGGAAATAGATTCAACACCATCAAAATCTTTTATGGCACCTAAAATTATGAAATTTGACAACTTTTACTTGGATTTACAAAAATCTTTGCCGGATTTTTTCAAAAATGACCAGAATTTCCATAACTCTAAGGGGAAAAAAACATAATCATTAGACTACAATTAAACATAATCATTAAAGTAAAACATTTCATTTTGTGGCATCCTTTAATGGAATGTTATTATTTGTGTGTGGGGTGGACAAAATAGTTTATAATGATAGTAATGTTTGTTTTAGGATAACATTTGATTGCATGTCTTAATTTAGAGTTATATGTATATGTGGAGGTAAATTAGTTTTATAATAATAATAATGTTTACTTTAACATAGTGTTTTATTTTGTTGTAGGTCTTAATCTGATTTAATTTGATGTTACGTGTGAGATTAAAATAGTTTATGATGATAGTAATGTTTCGTTTAGGGTAACATTTCATTTCATTTTGTAGCCTGTCTTAATTTGATGTTATATGTGTGAAGATTAAATAGTTTATAATAATAATAATGCTTGTTTTAGAATAATATTTATTTTTTGGCATATATTAATTTGGTGTTATATGTTTATAATAATAATATTTTATTTTGTGGCATGTTTTAATTTGGTGTTACGTGTGGTTTTGGGTAAAAGAGTTTATAATAATAGTAATGTTTATTTTAGGACAACATTTTATTTTATGGTATGTTTTAATTTGGAGTTATATGTGTATGTGAGGTAAAATAGTTATAATAATAGTAATTTTATTTTAGGAAAATATTTCATTTTGTAACATATCTTGATTTAGTGTTATATGTGTGGGGTAAAAATGCTGAAAATAATATAATATATATATATATATATATATATAATATAATATTATCTATATATATATATTATATTATTATATATATTCATCATGTCCAATATATATCACTCTGATTAGGGCAAAGAATTGAACAGGTGACTTCACATCAAGGAGTGCCTTAACACAAGGCCCCATGGACACACACACATAAGAATGGTAAGATAGTTTATAATAAAAATGACGTCTTTTAAAATATATTTAAAAAAAGAGAAACACAAATTATATCTATATTTTATAAGATTTATAATGATATTTATGTTTGATTTTTTTTAATTCATTTTAAATAAATAGCTTAAGTGTCATTTATCTCACACCCATGCATTATGGTAAAGTGGAAGAAGAACTCTTAATATAGAAATTTGTAATGAGAATTAACTTTAAAGTTATGTGAAAATGATTTCTTAATAAGAATATTGATAATGTAAAAAGAAATCTCTAATACCCATAGGAAATATTATTTGTAACCACCCTCCTCCCGCAACTACCCAAGTAATCGACCAACCGGGGTAAACATGTGACAAGAGGCTACTTTGATAGGATTCAACCTCCTTGGTGACCCTAAGGAAATAGAATCGACGGAAACACATCAACCTTACCTTCCACATCAACAAAAACACTCCCAGGAGGCAACCGAGCCACTCAGGCATCATGCCCCTGGGTCCCACTGACTTTCTAGACATCTTGACCTCTAGACGCTTCCACAAGGCTGCATACCTACATCTAGGGACTTTTCCCAGCAAACTTGTGCCAACGTTCGTAGAATTTAAGGCAATTTTCTAGCCCAGAATTCTGATCATTGTCCAGAACATGTTGTAACTTCCAGAATCGATTAAAGACATGATGAAAAGACTAATAAACCAAAATTCAACTTCAGGACTAGGCTTGACCATCCCCACCCAGGACTAACATTCTATTAAACACTTGGAATCAGTGCAGTCTATAGGTCTAGGATACAAGACAAAACATGAATGACTGGAAACTCTTATGAAACATGCCAAGAAGGTTCACCACCTGCTCACTTGAACTGTTATGACATCAATTAGGTCTTGCACCCATCATTTTAACCATTACAAGTAAATACATGAAGTAACCATGACATGAACCAATCAATTAACGATGCTTATAACCAACATAAAACCATGGAAATAACAGTGAGATAAAAACCATTAAATCCACATATAAATAAGTACAAAAGAAAGAGAACTTAGCTTTTATTAACCTTAGGAAAATTCGACTAGGTTCGGGACTTCCATGTACCACTCGACCATAGACATGGCTGAACCAAATCTTTCTTTTGGCCAGTCATCCTCATGCCCCATCTCCACCCTCACAAAACCGTGATCACACCAAAATCGGTGCTCCGATCAAAAAACTGAACCAAACTTGGAATGCCATCCGAAATCCATCACTATCCTTAAGGAATATTCGGTCTCCTTGTCTCTCATGCTTTACCACAATCCAATCCCAGATAAATAGGCCCTAAACTGAGACACCAACCTCTCAGGCTTTACCAAAATCCACACTAGATAACTAGGCCCTAAACTAAGACTCATCCCTCAGGCTTTATTATGTATCTCGACAAAACCGGTCATGGGATTCCTAGGCCTTTGGGGATGAACCTTGAGACCACCTCAAGTTGGGTCCTCATCATTGAAAATGGATGAGGAAGAACATAAAGTGTAGGAAAAATTTAAGAAGGAAGTCATCCACCCAGTAAAGGAGACAAAATCTGTGGAAAAGAAGGATGCAAATCCAAGTAAAGAACTCATAATCAAGTTTGGTAAGAAGGCTAAGAAACAAGGAATAAATGGTGAGAAGACAATCGAAGAAGAAAAAGTGCAGGTGGCATCAACACATTCTACCAAGGTAAAGGTAAAGGTTGAAGATACAATCCAGGAGGAGTTTGTAACGAGACCTAGGACAAAGTCAAGGGTAAAGAAGCATGAGGAAGAGGCAATCCCTCAAGTAGTGGTAGAAATTTCTGAAGATAGACAGGGAGACATGTAAGAAGATAGCAAAGAGGAAGAAGTGAAAGGAGCTGAAATAATGCAGCCAAAGCAGAAGGAAGATATAGAATAATTTGAAAAAGGTGTTATACAATATGAAGAAGAGGACCCCAAGATGGCCAGGATGAAAGAAGCCCTCTCAAAATACCAAATGAAGATAACATTTCTTGAAAATAAAAATAGAGATTTGAAGCAAACAAGTCAACTAGCAGTTGGAAAGATTGAAACACCTCCTAAATAACTTGCCAAAGACAAAGGGAAACATGTCTCATTTTCTAAATAGGCCAAGGATATTGCAACGGAATCCAATGGACCCTCAACAAGAGCATCCAAATCAAAACTCAACTACGTACAACAATTGAAAAAGGTGGATTAAGCACCTGGAAAGCCACATTTTGATAAGTGGAAAGAATATCAGAGATTCCTAGAAGAGTTGGAGGGGAGTCAAGAACAAATCGAGAGGTTCAGACAAGAAAATCAGAGTTACAAGAGATCTATGCAACATATTCTTGAGAATTTTGACAAAGAAGTTCGTGAGGCATCCAAGGCCCTTGACAGAGGTAAGCACTTTGTAAATGGTCCATTCTAGTGAGGAGACAATGTAAAAATCTGTATGTCAGGAATTTGGTGTCGGATGAAAAGTTAAGGAGCATGAAGCAAAATTTAGATAAGGCATGGGGATTAGTAAATACGTATAAAGAAGTAACTAAAGCATATTCTCCTTAAAGGGTGCCTAAAATGAGGTCTAAGCTTATGAATGAAGCTAAATCTACTCTATCATCACCCATTGAACATAATGACCCTACTTCTAAAGCCTCATAGAAACAAGCCTCTAGCAACAAAACTTCAAGAAAAAGGAAGACAAGGTAATCAGGCTTCACTGTAAGCTTAAAATTTTGTTTTAATTTCAAAAGTTGCTGATGTTGTTTATATTCAAAACAATAGTATGAATTTGGTGTTTTGGAGCGACATTTAGTAGCACAGTGGCATTTTGTTAAGGCTGGAGGGCATTTAACAAGCAATTTTGAAAATTTGCTACGCAGGTGTTATGTAGTCGTTGCGCAGACCATGCCCACACTCTTGCACGCGTATTGGAAGGAAGCCACTTGTTAGGGTTTAAAGGGGTTGACATGGAGTAGATGTGGCAACCAACTCAAGCCTTCAACTATCTGCCACATACCAGTTTTGAAAGAAAAAAGCACCAGTCGCTATGCACCCTTTGCACAATTAGCATTCAACTTTTGAGCTTTTGCTATTTTCATTTGGTTCATGAAGATATGATCTTCGAAGATAAACTTGTTTTATTTAAACATTTAGTTTTTTATATTTAGTTGAAGTAATCATGCTTTATGTTTTTAGTTTTTCATTAAAAGGGGAAGAGGATTTGGAACATCAAAAAGCTTTCCTCTTTTTAAATTTTGTTTCGATTCACTGTTGGATCAGTTATGCAATGAATCTAGACATTTGTCATATTATGTTTTAGTCTATTTAAACCAATTAAGACATATGGAAGTGGTTGTTGTTGGTTCAACATTATTGTGGACTGGTATTAGAGATTATGTGATTGTGATAAATTTTCATGTATGGAATGCTTATGAATTGAGGGTTTATCAATTATTGTCTACAAGGATACTTATGGTATGACACTTTGGAGTTCTTTTTATATATTGATCAGTTATTCAATCAGTTCTTCTCTACAATTTCCTGTGTATGGGTATAGTGATTTCAATTGTGTTGGAATTCAATTTAAATTGCTTTAAAACAATTATGTCCATATTTTACTTGCAAATGAAATATTACATACTTGCGCATGTTGTTTCTTTTGTTCAATTTCTTTATGATGTATAAGCAGTAATTTAATGTGCAAATAAAGGATTTGTGTTTTTGTTCTCTCCTCTATACTACAACTTATTTCTCTCCAAAATTTATGCTTGATAAGCCTTTATGGGTGATATTGGTTTTACTTGCATAAGTAAAGTGGGTAGCAAGTCAAATTGATCACATATTTCCATCCTCTTCGGCCATTCATACTTCAACCAAACATTTCAAATTCCATTTTTAGATCTAGTCTCTGTATACCATATAGTCAAAATCTTCAGTTTCATAAGTTGAGGGAGCCCCCTCCAGTTGGAGAAGACCAATATCTCAACCCAAAGATGTTTGTGGTTACCTCTGAGCTTTCTCCTTTCAGCATGGAGAAAACTATGGAGTGCTAACATATTGGTGTTGTTTTCGGGGATTAAAAAGTCTATTTTTCCTAGGAAGTTTGATTTTCAGAGTTACTTTTGAAGAAAGTGTAACTAGGTTCGGTCTTCATAATGACACATGCCAATGAAAATTATGTAATTTTTTTTAGTAGCTCTCATCATGAGCTCTAGGCTAAGTGATAGGTTTGTGTCATTGATGTAAATGTTTACACTTGAAAATGTATAATGTATGACTCCAAGGTCAAGGGCAGAATCACGTGGAAAAACTCCTCCAAGTTCAAGATCAAATTAGTAGTGAAAGACTCCTTCAAGCAAAGATAAAAGTAGCAATATATTTTCGCCCTAAATATATTTATATATATCCATTCACGTCAGCTAAATATCATTATGTGAGTCGGCCTAAACTCAAGTTGTGTTGGCCTAATGAGCAACGTTAAGGAGACTATCAATATGGGTCTCTCATCTCTCATTAGGACACAATCACAAGATCAATTCGGTCTGAATCCATGCAAATAATTCTGTCTAAGGGTGTGAGGTAAAGGAAAATATAAATGAGCCGCAAAGAAGTCTATTATGTCACCCATAGCTGCAGGGAACTCTTCCACACATGTGAGGTTAGGGCATCATTCTATCTACCCTCATTGTTAAGGAAAACATTCGATCTTGGGTCTATTCTCAAGGCATATATGTGCGAAGAAGATTAACTAGTGGAGAAAAGGTTTAGGAGGGCTAGAAGAACCCTAAACCTCCCACACATGCAAAGGTATAGGTCACCATTAGGGTTGTGTTACAGTCCTATGGCATCTTCTTGCTTGAAGTTGATTTGAGGGCCAAAAGGATTTGACTATGGGCCTCGAAGGAAGCTTCTAGCATAGCGAAGCAAGGAGGAGATTACTAGACCAAGAAGATCACTCCCACGTGGAAAGATAGAGACATCTTCAAATCTATTGTAAGGGTTATTGATCAGTCCATGTCTATGAAACATATCACTTTGTTTCAAGTCTAGCGTTGATAACAAACAATTTAGCTAGTGTATTACTTTGGGAAAGTGAATTTTGAAGAAAGGAGGAAGGGAGAAGGAAGCTAATCCACAAGTTCCATATCTAATCCATGTTGAAGCAAATTAGAAGACAACAATAAGAGAAGATTCTAGCCTTGATCTTGGAGTCAATTTAGTCAAAGGGTCTTTGTATTGATCTCGGAAATTTTGTGAAGAGAAGATTCTATAAGATGAATTACCATGGGTTTTCCTCTTAGGTTTATAAAGGTTTTATCCTTGGCTGCTACCTATATCTTGTGTTGTTGTTCTTTTGTTTATTATGCATGATAGCTGGTTGATGAAGTTAACACACATACATATGTGATTATTCTTGTTTGAATGAATGAAAGGATAAAATACTTCACAAGCAATTATATAAGAAAGAGAAATCATTAATATATCAAGCCTTTAGATTTCTTAACATGGTATTAGAGCATTGGTAGCACATCAAGGAAAGGCTGATAAACAACATTAAAGAAGAGGCAACACAGTTGAAGTTGAAGGGAAAGCTAGATTCAGATCCACATTATGAAACTCCAAGATCTATCAAAGATCTATCATTCGAGAAGATCTACATCTCACTTTAGTTGAAGAGAAGATCCTCAAGGATAAGTCAATCACATATTAGGTTCACTAACATTCAAGGACAATCAAGATTCCTCAAGCTCATTCAAGGGATCCATCTAAAATCAATCTTCAAGAATCATCACATCAATTAAGTATCTTATTCATTTGAGCAAGACTAATTTTTGAAAAGGATGTCTTCTTGAAAGGAAAGCAATAAGTTAGTTGGAGTTTCCAACTTCCTTGCTTGGAAGAAGAGAACTGACCTCGATTTGAAAGAACAAGAAGTTATTGATTATGTAAAAAAGAAAATTGCTTCTCCTTTTGATAGTCAAGAATTGGCTAAGCATAACAAGAATGAAGTGAGAGCTCAAAAGATTCTCATAGAATCTATCAAGGACTCTCTGATTCCTTATGTAGCCAAGCTTGAAGCAATCAATGAAATCTATGACAAATTGATAGATTTATTCTCTGCCAGCACTATTGGAGAAGGAATATCTCTAAGGAATGAGTTATACAAGATGAATATCAACAAAATAAGAAGGTATAGCTTCATATTTCATGAGGGTCTCTGAAATAAGAGATCAATTGTAGGAATGAGGAGCAATCATGTCTGATCAAGAGATGAATACGATAGTACTAAATGCACTACTTGAGGAATGGGGAAACTTTATAGCCAACATATGGGCTAAGAAGGAGGCATCCTCACTCAATGATCTATGAGCAATATGAAAAGTGGAAGAAGCCCAATTAAAGGCCAAGGAAAATATTGCAGTTGGATCCAAAGAGAAAGCATTTGCTGCCATGTTTAAGAGAAAAGGGAAGTTTAGAAAGTTTGAGAGATCTAGTCACCAACATCATCCCAGGAAAGACATGTCAAAGATTCAATGCTTTGAATGTCACAAATATGGACAATACCGAAGAGCTTGTCCCAAGTGAAAGAAGAATGGCAAGAGGAAACATGAAGCAGCTAATGTTGCCCAGGAAATTCAAGACAATGAAAAGAAGCCAAAGAAGGAGGAGCCTCAGGATCTTTACTATGATTAAAAGATCACCTCCTGTTTTCTTTCATAGGTCTTAGTTAGCATAGTATGTTGTTATTCATGAACATTCCTATGTGTTGTTTAAGGAACTATTTTAAAGAATGAACTGACTATGGATTCAGTAACACCCATGGATGAAAAATTGATGAACAACTTATGAACATTTGTTGAACAATTGATGAACAATTGATGAACATTTGATGAACAATTGATGAACATTTGATGAACATTTGATGAATGAGGATATGTTGATTCCTTTGGAAATATTGTTAATGGTTATGATTAATGTACATTGTATTTATTTATGTAAGGATTCTAGGTAGAAATGAAATTGTTATGTGTAGAAAATTCTAAGATGAGAACATCTTGGTTCTCCGAATATTTGAAGAATTTCTACATGAAAATATCCTTAGTAAAGAATCCAGGTCAGAATGATGGTACCAAGAGAACCTATAAGGATCCAGTCAACTCCATTGTAGGTCAAAGATCTCCCAAGAAGTCCGCTGCAAGAATCATAGTATGATTCAAGACAAATGAGGTATGTATACTTTTGTTTAATATTATAATATCACATCACATGGTTGCAGGTAGCTTGGATCAAGCGTGATCTAGAGAAATAGGATCTCATCCTTTGAAAGGTTTAAAGATGAAATCAACATAATATGTCCTCATATGAAGTATGAGGTAGCTGACTACAATTAAGGAACTCTGATTGGAAGCCCTTAGGAATGAAGGGTGTGAGGATGGTAGAGATCATGAAATAAGCAACCATGATAAAGGCAATCAACATCCAGAGAACCAAGAATATTTGACAAGGAAATCTCCCAGAAAGACATGGAGACTCTGATAGAAGTCTGAAAGGATGAGGACTCTTGACAACAAATATCTTTGGGACATATGTCAACGTGTATGCAGGGTGTTGATACCTACAAGGAGATGTGACTGGAAAATGGCCATCACCAAAAAGGTAATATGTGATTTGTTTTTGGTTTCTGAATTTTTGGATAAGTTTGGGTATGTGTGTAGGGCCTTGGTAAGAAGAGTTATGAAGGATGTAACAACTATGTACCTTGTGATATATAGCAATCATTGTTGAAAGAAAGGTGGAGCTAGATGGCCCTATGAAGGAAGCCCCATATACAAATCCAAGGAGGATACTTTCCAAGAAAGAAGGAATTACATGATGAAGGAATGTGATGGATGGATGAACCCTACATATGAAGAAATTGATGACATCAAGGTGTTGGATCATCGGTAAACTAGAAGACCCTATAAAGTACCGATGATAGAGTCCCTGTTTAAGAGGGAGCTCTAGAAGATTCTTGTGAGTAAAGGAACACGAGTAAGTTTCTAAGTGAAGAGAAACTTGGAACTCATCCCTGGTTAAGAGGGAGAGTTAGACATGATGTTCTTGTCTTCAGTTTGGAAGAAATAATGGAGGATTGTGGAATCATCTGGCATCCGACACTCTTTGAGGATATGGTAGGGAATCCAAGATAAGGGTGGGCAAGAGGACCAATATTCTTGAGGGATGGGAACCCAAGATGAGAATAGTCCTAGTAGGACATACTAGGAGAATACCCAGGTGCGTATGACCCTAAGAGAGGCAATGATGATGTGTGTCTATCAGTCATTGGTCTCGTCAACATTGTGATCTGATCTAAGTGAGAGATAGAGTTATTGGTCAAGGCCTTGCTATGTGAAAACAATGTTGGTTGAAATGATGCTATAACAGATGGATTGAAAATCTAATCTTCTTATGATAATTCTTCTGTGAACTTGAAAAATTGTCCAATGATCACATATATATGAATACCTCCCTAGTTAAGAGAGAGTGTTGAAGAAAGTGTAACTGGGTTTGGACTTCATAATGACAAATGCCAATGAAAATGATGTAATTTGTTTTAGTAGCTCTCATCATGAGTTCTAGGCTAGGTGATAGGTTTGTGTCATTGAAGTAAATGTTTACACTTGAAAATGTATAATGTATGACTCCAAGGTCAAGGGAAGAATAATGTGGAAAAACTCTTCCAAGTTCAAGATTAAATGGCTAGTGAAAGACTCATCCAAGCGAAGATAAAAGTAGAAATATATTTTTGACCTAAATATATGTATATATATATCCATTGATGTCGGCTAGATATCATTATGTAAGTCGACCTAAACTCAAGTTATGTCGACCTAATGGGAAACGTTAAGGATACTATAAATATGGTTCTCTCATCTCTCATTAGGACATAATCACAAGATAAATTCAGCCTCAATCCATGCGAAGAATTTCTTCTAAGGGTGTGAGGTAAAGGAGAAGATCAAGGAGCCACAGAGAAGTCTTTTCTGTCACCCATAACTGCAGGAAACTCTTCCACACGTGCGAGGCTAGGGCATCATTCTATCTTCCCTCATTGTCAAGGAAAACATTCAGTCTTGGGTCTATTCTAAAGGGATATATGTGTAAAGAAGATTGACTAGTGGAGCGAGGTTTAGGGGGGATAGAAGAGCCCTAAACCTCCCACACATGTGAAGGTACAGGTCACCATTAGGGATGTGTTACAGTCCTATGCCATCTTCTTTCTTAAAGTTGATTTGAGGCTAAAAGGATTTGGTTGTGGGCATATAAGGAAGCTTCTAGCATAGCAAAGCAAGGAGGAGATTACTAGACCAAGAAGATCACTCCCACGTGGAAAGATAAAGACATCTTTAGATCTGTTGTAAGGGTTATTGATCAGTCCATGTCTATGAAGTAGATCACTTTGCTTCAAGTCTAGCGTTGATAACAAACAATTGAGCTACTATATTACTTTGGGCAAGTGAAGTTTGAAGAAAGGAGGAAGGGAGAAGGAAGCTGATCCACAAGTTCCAGATCTGATCCATGTTGCAACAAATCAGAAGACAACAATAAGATTGTTATAAAATTATATATTACATAGCAATGGAACACATAGAATATATTGTAGAAATATAAACAAAAAAAACACATAAAATAAGAGAGACACAGATATACGTGGTTCACCCAATTTGGGCTACATCCATGGAGAAACAATGAGTCCTTCCTTTTATATTATCCAGCAAACTAAAGAGATACAACCTACAATAGGTCCGCTATAATCCCTCTTCACTCTCACACAATCTCCTCTCTCTTTCTCACTCAGAATACACATCTGCATAGACACAATACAATTCCCTCATATATAGCAAGGGGTTATCTTCTAGGGAAAAAAACCCTAAACTAAACATAACTTCTACCGTCATATTTCCACCTAATGAATGCCCCGCCCCACGCCCCCCCACCCCCCCCTTGGAAACCCATGGCATCAACATAGTCTACCAAGATTAAGGTAAAGGTTGAAGATACAATCCAAGAGTAGTTTGTAATGAGACCTAGGACAAGGTCAAGAATAAAAAAGAATGAGGAAGAGGCAACACCTCAAGTAGTGGTAGAAATTTCTGAAGACAGATAGGGAGATAGGTAAGAAGATAGCAAAGAGGAAGAAGTGAAAGAAGTTGAAATAATCCAGCCAGAGCAAAAGGAAGATATAACATAATCTAAAAAAGGTGATATACAATATGAAGAAGAGGACCCCAAGATAGTCAGGATGAAAGAAGCACTTCCAAAATACCAAATGAAGATATCTTTTCTTGAAAAGGAAAATAGAGATTTGAAGCAAACAGGTCAACTAGCAATTGGAAAGATTGAAACACCTCTAAATCTCTTTCCAAAGACAAAGGGAAACATGTCTCATTTTTTGAACAGGCCAAGGATATTGCAATGGAATCTATTGGACCCTCAACAAGAGTATCCAAATCAAAACTCAACTATGTACAATAGTTGAAAAAGGTGGCTCAAGCACCTGTCAAGCCACATTTTGATCAATGGAAATAATATCAAAGATGCCTAGAAGAGTTGGAGGAGAGTCAAGAACAAGTCAAGAGGTTTAGACAAGAAAACCATAGTGACAAGAGATCTGTGCAACATATTCTTGATAATTTTTACAAAGAAGTTCATGAGGCATCCAAGGCCCTTGACAGAGGTAAGCACTTTGCAAAATGGTCCATTCTAGTGAGGAGACAATGTAAAAATCTGTATGTCAAGAATTTGGTGTTGGATGAAAAGTTAAGGAGCATGAAGCAGAATTTAGATAAGGCATGGGGATTAGTAAATAAGTATAAAGAAGCAAATAAAGAATCTTCTCCTTAAAGGGTGCCTAAAATAAGGTCTAAGCTTATGAATGAAGCTAAACCTACTCTTCCATCACCTATTGAACATAATTACCCTACTCCTAAAGCCTCATAGACACAACACTCTAGTAGCAAGACTTTAAGCAAAAGAAAGAGGAGGTAATCAAGCCTCGCTTTAATTTTAAAATTTTGTTTTAATTTCAAAATTTCTTGATAACGTTTATATTTAGAACAATAGGATGAATTTGGTGTTTTGGAGAGACATTTAGTAGCAAAGTGGCATTTTTTTTTAAAGCTGGAGGGCATTCAAAAAGCAATTTTGAAAATTCGCTACGTAGTCTCTGCGCAACTGCTGCACAAACCATGCCCACACTCTTGCAAGCGTATTGGAAGGAATCCAATTGTTAGGGTTTAAAGGGATCGAGATGGAGAAGATGTGGCAGTCAGCTCAAGCCTTCAGCTATCTACCACGTACCAGTTTTGAAAGCAAAAAGCATCGGTCACTACATAACTGCTACCCAACCTTTGCACAGTCAACATTCAACAATTTAGCTTTTTCTATTTTCATTTGGTTCATGAAGATATAATCTTCGAAGATAAACTTGTTTTATTGAGCCATTTCGTTTTTTATATTTGGTTGACGTCATCATGCTTTATGCTTTTTATTTTTTCATCAAAAGAGGAAAAGGATCTCAAACATCAAAAAGCTTTCCTCTTTTTAAGTTTTGTTTTGATCCACTGTTGGATCAGTCATGTAGCGAATCTAGACATTTATCATATTATGTTTTAGTCTATTTAAACCTGTTAATACATATGTTAGTGGTTGTTGTTCGTTCAACATTATTGTGGACTGGTATTAGAGATTATGTGATTGTGATCAATTTTCATGTATGGAATGCTTATGAATTGAGGGTTTATCAATTATTGTTTGCAAGGATACTTTTGGTATGACACTTTGGATTTATTTTTATATATTTATCAGTTATTCAATCAGTTCTTCTCTACAGTTTCTTGTGTATGGGTATAGTAATTTCAATTGTGTTGGAATTCAATTTAAACTTGTCTAAAACAATTGTGTCCATATTTCAGTTGCAAATGAAATATTACATACATGTGCATGTTGTTACTTATGTTCAATTTCTTTATGATGTATAAGCAGTAATTTTATGTGCAAAGAAAGGATTTGTGTTTTTGTTCTCTCCTCTATACTACAACTTATTTCTCTCCAAAGTCTATGCTTGACACGCCTTTGTGGGTGATATTGGTTTTACCTGCATAAGTAAAGTGGGTAGCAAGTCGAATTGATCACATATTTCCATCCTCTTCGGCCATTCATACTTCAACCAAACATTTCAAATTCCCTTTTTAGATCTGGTCTCTATATACCACATAGTCAAAATCTTCAATTTTCATAATTTGAGGGAGCCCCCTCTGGTTGGAGAAGGCCAGTCTCTCAACCCAAAGAGGTTTGTGGAACTTTTATTACATGAACTTTTTACCAGGGCTGTTACAGAACCCTCCCCCTTGGGGAACACCATCCTTGATGTTAAACCACACCAAGACCTTAACAAAACCACTAAAAATAAAACATACTTCCCATGGAGCTTTATAACTTATCTCGTTGCAGTATTTACAATGAAGAGGCCGCTCAAAAGAAAAACCATCATGACAACATGACAAGATAACAACCATACATCTTATTGGAGCTCTATAACTTAGCTCATGGCAGTATTTATATCCATATGTCTACATATACCAAAACATCAACAAAACATATTCCAAACATATACCAAACATCAAACCAAAACTAATTTGCCTCAATCGACAAACAATGAAGGATACATGGCCCACATCTAATCTGCCATCTCCCATGTAGCTTCTTCAGGCCCAAAGTGCTTCCACTGCACTTTAACTTTATTTATGGCTCTTTTCCTGAGCATGAGATGCTTCTACTGCAACATGCACTGAGGCTTTGGCTGAAACTCTCATTCTTGCTCCACTTGCAATACAGACCAATCAATAACATGATCAACATCCTTTATATACCTCTTGAGCAATGAAATATGGAAAACATCATGGAATTTCACTATTGGAGGCAGTGCAAGTCCATAGGCCAATGGTCCAATCCTCTCAAGGATATCAAAAGGAACACAATACCGTGGTGCCAACTTGGCACATGACCTAATCATCAAAGAGCTCTTCTTAGGCTTGATGCGCAAATACACATGCTCCCCAACCTAAAACTCCTTGAATACCCTATGCTGGTCTGCATAACTTTCTATATATCTGTGCTTCCTTTAGATTCTTCTTTATAACCTGCATTTCCTGTTCCATGTCTACAAAAATATCCGGTCCAATAAGTACTCTACTCACTAGATCATTCCAGCTGATGGGAGTATTACAACTTCGTCCATACAATGCCTCAAAATGACTCTTCTGATAACCATTTTTGTATGCGAAATCAACCAATGGAAGATACTCCTCCAATTTCCTCTGTTGGTGCACCATGTACATGCTTAGCATATCCTCCAATATCCTATTGACCCTCTCTATTTTTCCATTTTTCTGTGGATGATAAGATGTACTAAAGGCCAAGTCTATACCCAAACCTATAAATAGCTCCTTCCAGAACTTGGAAGTGAAATTTGCATCCCTGTACGACACAATCTTCTTTGGAACACCATGTAATCTCACTATCTCTTTGACGAAAACTTGTGCCACCTCACTAACTAAATATGTAGTCTTCACTAGAATGAAGTGAGCTATCTTGCTCAAGCTGTCAACCACGACCATAATAGAATCATGATGTCTCACTTTCCTCGGAAGACCTGTAATGAAATCCATGGAAATGACCTCCCATTTCCATTTTGGAATCACAATACGCTGTAGTAGACCACTTGGATGCTTACATTCTGCCTTTACCTGCTGACAATCTAAACATCTAGCCATGAACTCTATCACTTCCTTCTTTAGATTCAGCCAATAGTAGAACTTCTTCACCGTTGTCAACATCTTCTAATATCCTAGGTGACCCGAGTATGGCTTCATGTGAAACTCGCTCAAGATAAGCTTCTTGAGCTCACTGCAATTAGACACATAGATCCTATCCCTGAATCTCACCAAACCATCTGTTGTGAGATGATAGTCTGCATCTTGATCACTTGCACTCATGGCTATACATGTACCTGTACCTATACCTGTGCCTATACCCGACTCTACTGTAACCTGTGCATGATCTCCATGTACTTGTCATCCCGTTGTCCTGCCTATAAGATCCTATCTTGTAACTCTGTCCCATAAGATCTCATAGCTTCTATATGATTTACCTGTACCTTCCTACTAAGAGAATCCACAAACTAGTTATTCTTTCCTTTGATGTATCTAATCTCAGAGTTGAACTCACTAAGGGTGGCCAACCATCTATCTTTACTAGCATTTATATTCGGTTGGTCAAACAAATACCTCAAGCCACTATGGTTTCTAATCAATACAAACCTCCTTGCAAGAAGATAGTGCCTCCACATCTTCAATGCATGTATGATCACTTCTAGCTCAAGATCATGCGTTGGATAGTTTTGCTCGTTCTCATTCAATTTCCATAACTCATAGTGCACTACTTGTCCTTCTTGCATGAAAACTCCACCAAGTCCTTTCTTGTAAGCATCGGTACACACTACAAACTCTTTCTCTGGATCTGCAATCTTTAGTATCGGTGTATGTGTCAACAACTACTTGAGTTGCTCAAAACCATTTGCACATTCTTTCGTCCATTCGAACTTCTTACCTTCCCTCTGCAATGCTGTGATAGGATATGCAATGCATGATAAGTTCTTGATGAACCTCCTATAGTAACCTGCTAAATCCATGAATGATCTCACCTCATCCACATTCATAGGAGCTGCCCACTCCATGATGGACCTTATCTTTTCTATATCTACTGTTATGCCTTCCTTGGAAACAACATGTCCCAAGTAATGCACCTCTATGTGAAAGAGGCTTCACTTTCTAAGCTTAGCATACAAGTGGTGCTCTCTTAGTAATCTCAACGCTGCTACTAAATTCTCGACACGTTCTTCCTCATTTTTAGAATATACCAATATGTCATTAATGAATACAATAACAAAATCGTCTAGATAAGGATGCCACACATTATTCATCAAACACATAAATGTAGTTGGAGCATTAGTCAAACTGAATGGAACTACAACAAACTCATAATGCACATACCTGGTCCTGAACGTAGTCTTTAAGATATCCTCTTCCTTGATGCGTACCTGATGATATCCCGATCTCAATTCGATCTTAGAGAACACTGTTGCTCCCTTCAATTGATCAAATAAATCATTGATCCTCGACAATGGGTACATGTTATTGATCGTTACCTTGTTCAACTACCTGTAATCAATGCACAATCTGAGAGTACCATCTTTCTTCTTTACAAACAACACTGGTCAACCCCAAGGCGATACACTTGGCCTAATGCATCCCTTGTCAAGCATCTCTTTTAACTGCAGTTTCAACTCTACTAGCTCTGAAGTGTTATCTTGTAAGGTGCCTTCAATGCTGGTGCTACCCCTGCACCAACTCAATAGAAAAAACCAATTCCTTGTGAAGAGGTAACTCTAGAATCTTTACCTGAAACACATCCCAATACTACTGCAATACAGGGTACCTCTTGAAGATTTTTATATCCTCAATATCTTTGCCCTTGTCACTAGATATATGTACTGCAAACATCACACTAACTTTTATGAAACTATGCATAGCCTACATAGCGGTAACCATCCTCATTGATGTAGGCTTCCTATTCCCCTGCAAAGTTCTCTTTTCCCCACTATCATCCACACATTCAATGGCCTTGTCGAAGTAATCCACTTTGGTCCTGTGAAGGTACAATCAATCGATACCCAAAATCATATCATACAATCCCAATGATAGTATATTCAAATGTGCTACTGGAGGCATACTGTTTAACTCAAATGCACAAGATATTACCCAATGGTGAGATCTCTTCTTTCTACCTGTAACCAACTATACCGACCAAGATTCTGCATGCACTTCTTTTCTCAAACCACACTTATCCACTAGGTCAAGATTAATATAACTATAGTTAGATCCAAGATCAATCAAAATAAAAACAACTTGATCACAAAGCTTACCGTCCATCTCAATGATAGATGCTTGATGATCTGCCTGTCTGTTGTCCAAAACTACATATATCTGAGGAATGTTATGAGCAACATCACCGACTGTATGTGCCTCTTGAGCACTATAGATCTGGGGTCTACCAGCCTGGTACTGCAAACAATCCCTCTTATGATGGTCCTTACAACATATCCAACACTGCAATGGTTTTCTACCACCGCCTCTAACCCATTGCTCTCCATATCCCTTCTCAGGCGTATTGAACTTATTGTAAGGGACTACATTTTCTTTCTCACTTGCATCTTGAGGTATTCCTTTCTTTGGTGGCCATTTTCCTTTAGCTTTCTCATTTCCTTTCAAGTCATGCTTAGGCACAACTTTGTGCTTCAATTTCTTATAACAATGCTTCAACTTTTGGATGACGTCCTCCAATGATCTAGGCTCATCAAACTCATTCTGGTCTCTGTATGCTACTGGTAGTCCATTGATGAATTTTTGAACCTTAGCCTCCTCCTCCTTGAGGTGAGGCACATATCTCAATAACTCCAAGAACCTACTAGTATATTCATCATTTGTCATGGAACCCATCCACAACTCATAAAACTCCTTAGCTATTTCATCAAAGTATCTCTCCAATAAATAATTCTTCTTGAAGATCCTCTCAAACTCATGCCAAGTGAAATCATCCTCATGTATAACTTTAACATTATTCACATATTCCCACCAAATATCTTCCTTACCTTTGAGACTGAAAGTGGCTATATTTTCTTTCATATTTTCTAGATACTCATGTAATCTGAAGAAATTCCTCATACCAAGGAACCATGCCTCTACATCCTTTGATTTCTTCATATCTCCATCAAAGGTAGGTGGCTTTGCTTTCTTAAAGGCATCCGACAAGTATCCCATATCACTTCTCCTGTAAGGATGATAACAATGTCTATCATGATGTATTTCCAAACTAGAACTAGCATAGTACCTATGTCCATCACGTCTCCTATCCAGAGTGTCCAACCACCTGCCATCTTTGATTGTGTCATCTCTATCCAACTTGTGACCACCATTAGAGTTGCTGCCATGTGCCCCATTATTTGTGTCCTCTTGCTAATGACTCATATGAAGTGGTCCATGTCGCTACACTTCTAACAAACTCTAAAGTAGTATTGCATTAACCTCTGCTTGTTTCTCTTATGCCTGCATGATTTTTTCATTGTCCACCTTACAACTCCTTATTTATTCATTCAAGCTTCTCAATGTATCTGCCAAATTAGAAGAGTTCCCAACACCACACTGCTCATCCGATTCATAGGGAGATTCTTTGTAGTCTACCATCTTGCTATCCACTTTTATCTCTTTCCTATAAGGAATACTATGTCAGCTAAACCAAATCACAATAATTCAACGTAACTTAGTATATTTTGGGGAGGATACCTTGTCTGTAATATAAAAAAATCAACGTGATACATGTACGATATAATCATGACATCATATAAAATATAACACATAGGCATGTAACCATATGGCCATCATTCTATCTAGAGTCTATTTATTAATGCGTGATCATATCAACTAAACATGCCATGCCTCATGCATGACAAAAACAACCATATCATTGTATATTGATATGGTTGTGATAGCATTGCCCAACAACAGGGTGGGGACATTACAAGGTGGTACCAAAGCCCAATTTTTTGTTAATTTTTTTTCTTAGTGATATATTGTTCTTTTCTTTGGATAATTGCATTTCATTATATACTTGAATTTACCCCACAACATCATAACATTATTCAACAACATATGAAATTATATACAAAGAACAATACCATTATCAATGTAGCATAATGTAAAGGAATAATAAAAGAAAGACATTCACACACAGAGACCCAAGATTGGTCGGAGACCAAGGAAAAACCCCACAAGGGGGAAAGCCCTTTAAAACTATTCTTGTTATTAGATTATCATAAAATTTTGAACAAAGGGATAGTACAATGATCCATATATTCAACTACAAAAATTATCCAACAAAATCAATTAAACAAGATCCAAGAGATGAACCCAACAATACTAATAATCAAAACCTTATTCAAAACCCTGCAGCTAATTGTTAATATCTATGGTCAACTATCAAAATTTGCAATCAACTCATAAAATGAAACCCTAGTTTCCAACCTGCCGAGGCCTCGAAAATTGCTGCAACAACATTGGGGAAAACCACCTAGTCTGGACCTTAAAGCAGTTCCTTTTCCATTTGGAATAGTGGATTCGACAAGTTTAACTCAGTCCAGTTACCTTCTCCCGACCATTATTAGCTTTAAATATGTCTTCAATTGATAATAGCTAGGGCAATCAAATCAATTCTTCAAGATGATTAGGGAAGAAGAATTATCCTTAAGTTTTTTTTATGGAACAACCAAACCAATCTAAAGTTTTGCCTCAAAAGAGGACTTATAGGAATGTCGAATTAATCTAAACGCAAACTAATTCTAAAATCCAAGAAAAGGAACTAAATCCTAATCATATATCAATTAGGCAGATATAGATCTAACCCAATCGAGAGAAGATATTTAAATGATTTGGGATTTAAATGTGTTTGGCTTATAATGAATATCAAGCTAACGAAATAGTTCAATTAACTGACATTATAAATACCAAAAATATTCTATTCAAAGACCTATTATTGAAATAATCAACCAATAACATTTAGGAAGTAGTTCACAAAATGATATTGATTGTTAAATCAATAATTCAAATAATTAAACTAGAATATGAGGAAATAGTTCACAACATATCATTATTTTTTAAATCGATATTAAAACATAGATTTTTGAGTAAATAGTTACACAGAAATTGGAATTCAACACATAAGAGTAGCGATAAATAATAACATATGATTGAGACAAACTACTCATACTGTCAATAGTGCATAGATATGAATTAAATGATATATTCCTGCCATTATAAAATGAAATTAGTATTTAAAACAATAGTATTAAAAATACCAATTTATTAAATGCATTTCTCTGGCTTTGGTCTCCAACAATCTTTTACAATGCTTGAACTTCTGCTTTTAAAACTAGAGTTCTAATAGTACGAACTTTGCCCATCAAAACATAATTTAGAGTGCAAAAGAAAAATCCTCAATAATCCTTCAAATATGAGTTTTCTCCTCTATCCTACAATCTAAATCTTTTATACAATAGTGCCTTTAAGAATTTTTGAATTGTAGAGAAGAATAGAAATACCATGTAATAAGCAATCTGAAAAGATAAATTCACTATTTATTTATGAACAAAACAAAGGCACAAATATATAAATACCAGATGCACGTTGCTCAACTCATAAAAGAAATACCAGCAGTTTAGTCTTTCTCACAAAGATGATTCCAAGAGTACAGTAGTGAAACTTCTCAAAATTCTTTATGAAAATTCCTAAAACAATGTTCTAGTCATTCTATTGAGAAAAATGTGAAAGTACAATAGTGTGAGATTTCATCAACCTTTCTTCATTAAATTCCAAACCTTTATTTCATACAATGAGTAAGCTTAAATAATAGAAAAAATCTAAATCTATTGTACAGAGCGTTGAGGGCATTTAAACAGATCCCTCCAACAAAGCTTAAAGGAAAACAATTTTTGGTGGAAATTTATGAATGTGATTTGCTATCTTCATCAACTTTCTTTGTTCCGTTGGATTATCTATATACTTGTCTGTCTGTTTGAACTAAACTGCTGCCTTTCAGCACAACCATCCTCTTCTGTCATGAATGTGAACAAGAAAAACAAGAATCGATAAGTTGGAAGTAAATGAAACTGATAAGCGAGTTTTATTTGAAACAAATCACTTTTGCAGGAAATCAGGAAAAATGTAGAAAGCAATAAATCCAAAACACAACCATCATGGAGAGTCATGCAGAGTCAGGTCTGTGGTAAGACAAGTCATACTTTTACGGTTTTATCGCAATCACTTTTAGACCAGGGGTTGAATTATCATCATATTTCAAGTAAGGAGAATCCCTATTGAAATAGATGGAAATTCGAGTAAGACCAAATCACAATTGAAATGGGCAAAGGAGGAATGGATTAAGGTTTGTGACTTTTGCAATTGTGCGGATGCGGGGGATTTATGACTTGGAGTGAATAATCCCGTTGGGTCCGAGGCTTTATCATAATCGCAATCGGCATGAGGTAAGACCCTTGGGTAACTGTGATAGCTCCGGATGTGAGGTTTTATGGTATGAATTTTATAATCCCGTCGGGTTCGGGCCTAATTACATATCACAATTGGGATACGGCAAGAGGAAGTGATATGGTGATCCTTTTTGCGATAGCTGTGGACATGGGGATTAAATGAATTGTAGTGTATAATTCTATTGGGTTCGAGGCTTTATTGCATGTTGCAATACACAGGATTATCGTAATCACAAATCGGAGTTGTAGACAATAAGAGGTGGTCGAAAGACTTTTGATTTGCGATATGTGGGATGACATCAAGGATAATGTCATGGTGACGTCACCATGACGTGGTGGATGACATGGCAAGTGCTATGGTAGATGACGTGGAATGGTGTCACAGCTAACATCATATCACAATTGGAAATTAGGATCATATTGCAATCGACATTAGCATGAGGCATGATTTTTAGAACTTTGCGATTGCGATATAAGCCCTGAATGCGATATTAATATGAATTGGAATGAATAATCCCGACGGGTCTGAGCCTTATCGCATATTGCAATTAGGAAAGGGAGCAGGGTATGGACTTTATAACTTCTATGATAG
This sequence comes from Pinus taeda, assembly GCA_000404065.3. Classification (NCBI taxonomy): domain Eukaryota; kingdom Viridiplantae; phylum Streptophyta; class Pinopsida; order Pinales; family Pinaceae; genus Pinus; species Pinus taeda. The sequence continues at coordinate 230,133 of APFE031336908.1, read as the reverse complement.
TCTACGGATGCGGGATTTTATAGATTGCAGTTGATTTTCCTGTCGGGTCCGGTCTAATCGCAATAGGCAGGAGGCGGGACTAAAGCTTTTGTGGTTTATTGCGATAGCCGTGGATGTGGGGAATGTATGAATTGTTTTAATTATCTCGTTGGGTTTGAGGCTTCGTCGCAATCACATTCGGTTGGAATAATCGCAATCGCAATTCGGCTAAGGTAATAAGGGATGGACTTAAGCCTTTGCAACTTCTGCGATAGTCACAGACATGAGGAATTATGAATTGAGATGTACATTTTCTCATCGGGTTGGTCTAATCGTAATCACAATTTTGGAGTAGAGTGAGGAAGTCTTTGCCTTTAGGAAATTTTATTATGGGATATGCGATACGGGGTATGGATGCAATGCGGGGTATGGTGGAGTGTTGGAGTTTGTAAAGACTTCAACCTTCAGGAATCTTAAAAAATCCATTTTATTTTGTTTTTAATTAAATAACCCATAATATTTAATACTTAAGCCTAAGTATAGTTTGTGTCTCGGGGGATATTTAATTTGGTTTTTGGATAATTAAAGACTTTTCTAAAATTGAAGGGTCCCTATTTTAATATAATAAATTTCATAGGAAATTTATAATATATTAAAATGGGGTTTGTTGAACAATACAACAATTGGCGATTCACTGGAAGAACTAGTTATCTCTGATAATAATGAAATTTTCCAAAAATTTAGTAAAAATAATTTAAGAAGTGAAAACTATTTTTCAAAATATTTAGATAAATAAAATTACTCTCACTATAAAACTCATTAAATTGCAATTTCTTTTAAAACCCTTTTGTGAATAAAAAACTCTTATTTACTTGTATTAGTCATTAATCAATTGTGAAAATAAAGTAGGGGGCCTTTTACAACTTAGCATATAATGTACTCGTTCGTCACAGGTAGAGCCACTGCTGCTAGCAAACATTCATAGCCTTGACAAGGTTACCTTTTAACTAACGACAATCCAGTATCCCAACCATTTAATAGTGCAATATTTAGAGATAACTTTTTTTTTTGATGCTAAAAAGCCATTGTCATGGTTTGGTGGCCAGATAATGACAATGCCATTCACCTGTAATAATCAAACTAAACAAGTTGGCATGTGATGAGACCCCTTGTCTTACAATTAAAAATTGTAGGCCATTACCTCTTTTTACTGAAATTAGAGTAAAAGGATATAATTTTTGAGGTTTTTAAAGATTTTACAACTTAATGGAAAAAAATTCAGAGTTAATAATTTTTATCTAATTTTCAATTTTCATAACTACTTCTTGAAAAATTCCTACTTTCAAATTGAAAAATCATAAAATGGTTTTCATGAGATGTTGATGAAAGACCAAGAGTATGTCATTTAACATTATTATCTAAAATAAAAAAGAAATGTGATATGATAACCGAATTCTCAAGATATAACCATTCACAAGTATGATGAAAAAATCACTCAAAACCAAATCTAAAAGGAAAACTTTACAAAAAAGTTTATGCAAATTTCTTAACAAAAGAGGAAAAAGATAATGAAGAAAACATTTCTTCTTATGTCGAAATCTAGATAAGTCGAATTTGCAAAGTTAAAATCATTTAGTAATAATTCAGTTTGAATGAGGAAATTTGCTATTTATTTATCTTTTTTAAAAGCAGAACTTTGAGCATTTTAACCATTTTCTAATAAGAATAATGCTTTTGAAGAAAAATATTAAGGTTTAGAACTTCCCCATTTTCGCTGATTCAATGAATATTGTTACTGGTTCTTTGAGATAGCAATTTGATCTGGTGAAGGTGTGAAAATTCTTGTGAAGAGATGCAAAAGAGAGTTACATATATGCAGAAAATAAGAAAACAAAACTAAATATAAAAAGTAAAGACGTGAATCAAAGTGAGTATAAGAGACTTACCATTGAACAATTTCGTTTAATATTACCGAAAAGATATGACTTTCTCCAATGCAAGGCAATTAACTCAAAATCATTATTTATTGAATCTAATATAAACTAGTCTACTCCTAATTCTAAGTTAATGAAGGAAACATGACTATGTATAATCATACTTCCAATGTAACCATTGTCTCGTTTTATTACCTACCTGTATGTACAAGTTAAACATTAGTAACCAGATAATGAAAACAATCAAAATGAAACAAAATTTATTATTTACATCTAATGTAAAATTATGTACAAAAACAAGTTTATTTACAATTAACATGTTAGTAAACCATCTTTTTTGGAAAGCATGCTCTAAACAAATATCAATGGGATCATCAAAGAACGGATGAATATTTGTTAGAGAATGAAAACTTTCCAAAGGAGATGATGGAAAAGCATGTTGTGAAGGAATAACACTCTCAAGATTTAAATTTGACTGATGATGAAATGATTGAAATGAATTTCTGAATGTCGAATTAAATTGGAAATGAAATAATTTTTTATATTCAGGATCATAAGAAACAAATTCATGATTTTCACTTAATAAATCTCTATGATATTCAATATTGAATGATTTAACATGCTTTCAAAAATAAAATAAAATAAAATAAGAGGATGGAAAAACAATTAAATTGTTATGAAAGCTAAAATTACAAAATAATTTTACAAGGCAATTCTGGAACCTGTCGTGGATTTTAGTCAATGAATTTCCACCAAAAGGACATTCCCTGAAAAATTTAAAACTGTGAATTTCTAAAAGAGAATCAGAATGAAATACTTTAGAAACTCACAAAATTAACTCATCAAAATTCTCAAAACTAAGTTTGTGTTCAAGAGACAAATTTAAAGCATGTGAATCTTCACAAAATAAATCGATTTTCAAAATTGGTGTAGTTTGTACAATATGTGATTCTTTGTCATCATCATCATGATAATCGTCGTAAATTACCTTCTTCTTATGAAAATCAAATGACTGATTTGAAATAACAGAATCTGAAGATACAAAAGAAGAATATTTTGCAATTAAAGGACTATCATTCAAATGATTGCTAGATGTAGAATTTTCAGAACAAGAACTAGGAAAATTATCCACTGAAAGATTAGTGTGATCATCGTTAACTATACTCTGATTTGAGAAGACATCAAGATAAAGAAAATAATGCATTCCAGAATATAATGACGGCTGAAATGAATCGTTTATAGAACTTGTCATATTGTAATCGAGGTTTGAGGAAATTCTTTCAATTGTAGTTACATGTTTTGAATTTTCTAAAATGGCCTTCAAAGAAGATAAACTGATGTGTTAATTTTTCAAGTCTTGTAGATTGGATTTTATTGGACCTACTGATTGAGCACATGCATTATTAAAATTTGTTTCAATTGCATCTTCAAAAATAAAATGAGAATTGAAATTTTCTAAAGAAGAACGTTGTGATTCAATTACAGTTTTAGGTTCGGGTTCCATAAAACCGTTTTGTGATCAATACTAGTTAATGAATTAGATGTGTCTTTCTCTTCATTAGTTGATTCATTATTTTCATATGGGAAGAAACAAGAGAAGTGAAACGTTCAATTAAATCTTCAGTTGAAGGAAAGCCATCTAAATGAAATCTATAACAAAATGACCAAAATATTTTATAAAAATCATCTAAACATTCATTATCATACATGTAAAGATTATCTAATTCTAAACATAAACTATTGTAACTATAATTTTGATGTGCTTTGAGAAATACTTGGCAAAAATGTTTCCATGAATGAATCGACATCTCGGGAAGCACCAAAAACAATTTGTGGATTCGTCCTCTGAATGTGAGAGTGAAAAGCGTGCAGATCTCATTATCAACGATTATATTAAAATATTTACATCTATTAACAAAAACAACAATATGATTTAATGCAGAAATATTACTCTCACCATCGAACATTAACTATCATAAGGACTTGATCTGCTTCTTGGGCATGCCTCGTGTAGGATTAGGTGAACTGAATGCATGGCCTAGTGTAGGAATGCATATGGGAGCCATGATTAGTTAAAAAATGATATAACAAAATTTAAACAAATAACTAATTCAAGGCTTTCCTTCTAGTGCCAAAAATGTTGAGGCCTTGAAAATCGTTGCAACAATATTGGGGAAAACCACCCGGTTCGGACCTTAAAGCAATTCCTTTTTCATTTGGAATAGTGGCTCTGACTGGTTTAACTAAGTCTAGTTCGCTTCTCCCAACCACCATCAGCTTTAAATATGTCTTCAATTGCTAATAGCTAGGCCATCAGATCAATTCTTTGAGCTGAACAGGAAAGAAGAATCATCCTTAAGTTGTTTTTGTGGAACATCCAAACCAATCTAAATTTTTTCCTCAAAAGAGGACTTATAGGAATGTAGAATTAATCTAAATTCAAGCTAATTCTCAAGTGCAAGAAAATGAATTAAATCTTAATCCTACCTCAATTAGGCAGATATAGATCTAACCCAACCGAGAGTAAGATATTTAAATGATTTGGGATTTAAATATGTTTTGGTTTATAATGAATATGAAGCTAACAAAATAGTTCAATTAACTAACATTATGAATACCCAAACATATTCTATTCAGTGACCTCGTAATTGAAATAATCAACCAATAACATTTAGGAAGTAGTTCACAAAATGATATTGATTGTTAAATCAATAATTCGAATAATTAAACAAGAATATGAGGAAATAAGAGCAGAGATAAATAATAACATATGATTGAGACAAATTACTCATACCGAAAATAGTGCAAAAATATGAATAAAATGATACGTTTCTGCCATTATAAAATGAAATTAGTACTTAAAATAATAGTATTAAAAATACCAATTTAGTAAATGCAATTCTTTGGCTCTGGTCTCCACTAATCTTTTACAATGCTTGAACTTTTGCTTTTAAAACTAGAGCTGTAATAGTACGAACTCTGCCTATCAAAACATAATTCAGAGTGCAAAAGAAAAATCCTCAATAATCCTTAAGATATGATTTTTCTCCTCTATCCTACATCTCTAAATCCTTTATGCAATAGTGCCTTCAAGAATTTGTGAATTGCAGAGAAGAATAGAAATACCATGTAATAAGCAATATGAAAAGATAAATTCACTATTTATTTATGAACAAAACAGAGGCACAAATATAGAAATACCAGATGCACATTGCTCAACTCATAAAAGAAATACCAATAGTTTAGTCTTTCTCACAAAGATGATCCCAGGAGTACAATAGTGCAACTTCTCAAAATTCTTTATGAAAATTCTTAAAACAATGTTCGAGTCATTCTATTTAGAAAAGTGTGAAAGTATAATAGTGCAAGCTTTCATAAACCTTTCTTCATAAAATTCTGGACACTTATTTCATACAACGAGTAAGCTTAGATAACAAAACAACTGAATCTATTGTGCAAAGCGTTGAGGGCATTTAAACAGATCCCTTCAACATTGCTTAAAGGAAAACAATTTTTGGTGGAAATTTCTGAATGTGATTTGTTGTCTTCATCAACTTTGTTTGTTCCATCATATTATCTAAATGCTTGTTTGTCTATTTGAATTGAACTGTTGCTTGTCAACACAACTGTCATCTTCTGTCATGAACCTCAATAAGAAAAATAGGAATCGATACCCTAGAAATAAATGAAACTGATAAGCTAGTTTTATTTGAAACAAATCACTTTTGCAGGAAATCAGGAAAAACATAGAGTGCAATAAATCCCAAAGCCATCCAACCATCATGGAGATTCATGCGGAGTCAGGTCTGTGGTAAGAAAAATCAGACTTTTACAATTTTACCACAAAATCACAATCTCTTTTAGACTGGGGGTTAAATTATCATCATATTTCAAGCAAGGAGAATCCCTATTGAAATAGATGAAAATACGAATAAGACAAAATTGCAATCATAATGGGAAAAGGAGGAATGGCTTAAGGTCTGTGACTTTTGTGATTACGTGGACGTAGGGGATTTATGAATTGGAGTGAATAATCCCGGTGGGTCTGAGGCTTTATTGCAATTGCAATCGACATGAGGCGGGACCCTTTAGTAACTGCGATAACTATAAATGCATGGTTTTATGGTATGGATTTTATAATCTCGCCGGGTCTGGGCCTAATTGCATATTGCAATCAAGATACAATAGGAGGTAGTGATACAGTGATCCTTTGTTATTTGCGATAGCTATGAACACGGGGATTAAATGAATTGCAATGCATAATTCTATCGGGTTCAGGGCTTTATTGCATATCGCAATACACAGGATTATAGCAATTGAAAATTGGAGTTGCAGACTATAAGAGGTGGTCGAAAGACTTGCAATTTGTGATATGCGGGATGACATCACTATGATGTGGTGAATGACATGGTAGGTGAAGTGGTAGATGACGTGGAATGGTGTCACTACTGACATCATATCGTAATCGGCATTAGCATGAGGCATGATTTTAAGAACTTTACGATTGTGATATAAGCCTTGGACATGATATTAATGTAAATTGTAGCGAATAATACTGGTGGGTCGGGCCTTATCGCATATCACAATAAATAAAGGGAGCGAGGTATGGACTTTGGAGCTTTTGCAATAGTCTGCGGATGCGGGATTTTATAGATTGCGATTGATTTTCCCATCTGGTCTAGTCTAATCGCAATAGGCAGGATGCAAGACTTAATATTTTGTGGTTTATTGCAATAGCCATGGATGCGAGGAATGTATGAATTGTTTTAATTATCCCGTCTAGTCCAAGCTTCGTCACAATCGCATTCGGTTGGCCTAATCGTAATTGCAATTCCACTAAGGTAATGGGGCATGGACTTAAGCCTTTGCAACTTCCACAATAGTCATAGACGTGGGGAATTATGAATTGAGATGTATATTTTCCCGTTGGGTCCGGTCTAATCACAATCGTAATTATGGAGTAGAGTAGGTAAGTCTTTGCCTTTAAGAACTTTTATTATGAGATATGCGATGCGGGGTATAACAGGGTGTTAGAGTTTTTAAAGAATTAAACCTTCGGGAATCTTAAAAAATCTATTTTATTTTGTTTTTTAATAAAATTACCCATAATGTTTAATACTTAAGCCTAAGTATAGTTTGTGTCTTGGGGGCTATTTAATTTGGTTTTTTGGATAATCAAAGACTTTTCTAAAATTGAAGGGTCCCTATTTTAATATAATAAATTTCATAGGAAATTTATAATATATTAAAATGGAGTTTGTTGAATATTACAACACAACCACACGAAGAGAGTATATGTGCATGAAACTAAAACCCTCCAACCATACAGATAAGTCTGCGTGTCTACGTTTTCAACCAAAAATTTGTTGTGGCAACCCTACCACTTCAAATAAAAACCTTAGATCACACAAGCGAGCTTCAGACCCTGGAATTTCAGACTTATACAAACCAATCTCCTTGAACCAACCTTAGACCTTTGTGAGACAAAAAGAAGAAAGAAGAATAATTGATGATCTCCAAATGAGGGTCACTTGACTTATATTGATAGCCATCCAAGGGTGTCTAATTCCCTTTCGAGCCGACCTATCCTTTTTGTGCACATGGGAGTTTCCATATTAAAATATATTTTTCCATAACCAAATTAAATTATTCCAAGGTTGAGTATGGGTCTTCCTTGATGAGGAAGAGTGTCCAAAGAAGGGAATTTCTCCCTGAGCTGCCAAAATTAACACTCCCTTTCATTTATGGAGAAATCACTGACTGCAACATATGCCTCACCACAAGTATTTCATTATTATTAAATTTCATCTTTGTTTATTTCTTCTCATTTTTGCTCATATTTCCTCATCCATGCTCATGTTTTCTTGTTTATGTATCTCTTCTCATATGATGAATACTCTCGAATCTCTAAGAAGAAGAAATTTGATACTGAAGGGGAGTCTAAGCTACAACCCTCTATCCATTGGGGAGCACTTCTCAACTCAGAATCCAATGACAACAAGGAAGGTCCTATGGGGCGATCTTACCTCAATTCATCTCATATGGGAGCATACGTCTTCCACCTTATGTCAAGCAATACATTAGATATAATATCTCATCCATCCTATTGCTTTCTGATATTCCCAAAAATGACCCTCAAGGGTCATGTGGTAGAACACCTTGCATCATAATCTTGGGTGAGATGCTTGACTTACCAAAGGTAAGGATCACACACCCACAAGCCCTCTCAACCCATTGGCCAAAATGGGAGATATAATCCCAACAAGCAAAACTTGTGGGTATGATGCAAATTGGGGTATACTCTATTAGAACAAGATAGGGGAGCAACACCTTAACCCTATGGGTGAAAGATAGGGATGATACCCTATTGTCTTGAGATCCCTGAACCCGAGGAGCCCTACATCCCAATTCCTTACCCCGGGAGCTCATAGAGAGGGTAAGAGATGGATTAGTGTCCTTGATCAACCTTGCTCTTTGTAGATTAAAAAAATATCAACATGCTTGAAGATGGTACTTGCATAAATAACTCACTGAAGATTTCAATCATATCACCTCATACATTACCAAGAGAAAAACCCTTTGATTTCCTGTTCATGCAGGACATTACATCAACTATTACGTTAGAATACCTTATTCATCCTCCCGCGCACATAGGCAACAATCACAAGCTTAAGCTTATTTCATACAACAACATTATCTCAACATAAGGAGGTATCTGAATCCCAACAACACACGAGATTTTCTGCCAATCATATTCCACTCTTTATTGTCGCAATGTATCACTGTCGTATCTAGAACTTGCTCCAATAGCTCTCCAAAGAGCTTCCTTATCCAAACTACCGCACAACTAGTCATGCTAGCAACAATATATTCAACCTTGGGTGTTCTTGAAGCTACAAACGTGTATTTCCTGCTCATCAAAATGTCATGGCAGATCCCAAGCTAAAGTAACACCCAGATGTGCTCTTTCTATCAATAATGATTTCTAGCCTAGTCAACATTAGTGCATTCATGCAATCTTACATCTCATGTAGTATATCTTAGACCAACAATGATTGTCCCATGAAAATATCTCAAAAAGTGCTCGTTGACCGCTGAATGTGTATGAAGTGACTTAATCATGAATTGACTCAATTCTTTCTCTGCATAACATATGTCTGTATGGGTGTTACAAGGAACATCAATGCTTAATAAAATGACAATTTCTAGTTCAACAATATCTCTGCATAACTTCTTGAAATTCAATTCCATCAGGATGTCCAAGGATTTGCATTTCTACTTTCCAAAATTCTCTTAAATAGATTCACAATATATTTGCCTTTTCCAAAATTCTAATCCCAGAAAGTAATTCATCATGCCAAGATTCTTCATCTCTAACTTCAGAGGCCAACTCCCTCTTACTTTGGTCATTAGAGGCTAATTATCTATCAAGAATAGGTTGTCAGCATATAAAACTAAAATCGAAGGCATACCTTGGACCACTTTGATCGACACATTTTCCAAGCTTTACCGAGTAACTGTCAATGTGGACATTCCAGGCTTGGAGCTTGCTTCAAACCATACAATATTTTATGAAAACATAACACTGACCAAACCAATATACTCAGTCTCAAGAAAATCAATACTATGCAATTAAGTTTGAACCCGTGGCCTCTGGCCCCGAAACTGGTACCACCACCAACAAACCACTAAGTGGTCAACATTTTCAAAGCCACTTACATATTATTTAAACACACCTTTTCTTCCAAGTAGGAGGGAGAGAGCCACCGAGTGCGTGAAGGAGGGAATTGAGTGACACCAAGAGTTAGAACTATGTGTCCTTGGCATGGATTTTGAGATCCAGGTTCAAGTAATATTTTGAGGAATATTCTTTGGGAATATTCTAAAGAATCTTTAGATTCCCTAGAGCTTTAGAATTCACCATAGCAGAAATAGGTCGAGTTTATACTCATTTTACTTGGTTTTCCACCAAGAACACAATGGTGCATTCTATTTCGTTATCTGGGCAGTTAAACTCCAGTCAACCCTCAAGAGGGAATCTTTGAGATTCTCGAGGGCCAGATTTTGACCAAACCAGAATAGGGCCTGAAGACGTAGACCACACTGAGTGAACTCCATTATCAAATTGTTTTTGTGCCTTTGGTCTCATGTTTTATTTTTAATTCCACTTCTTTTATGTGTTTATGTCGCTTGGTTATATGCTCTTTTAAATGCAAATTTTTATGCATCCCTGAAGTAAATGATCTGGATCAAGTTTTGTATTAGTGCAGGTCTTCTTGATCTGAGTTGCATGAGTGAATTCTAACCAAGAACAAGCTCCAAAGATGAGAAGGAAAACTCAAATCCTTCGATTCTGAAGCAGGGCATGCAACATGAAGATGGAACATGGTAGATGTGGATGCTCGAATGGAGGAAGAGCAGAATTATCGAAAAATATTCTTCACCATGGGAGAGAAAGTTGACAAGTTGTTTGCAGAATATGAGGAGACAATCAATCCTAAGAATAAAGATTCAGATGATCATGCCTCAGTAAACCATGGACGTGGAGGAAAATAGTCCCCTCCCTCTCCATCCACTAGTGATAGTTCTTCTTCTTCCTATTCTCATCATTCTAACAGGCATAATAGGAATGCATCTTGGAAGCTATTTTTTAAGCTAGATGTAAAATTTGATTTGCCCACATATAATGGAGAATGTAATGCAAAGAAATTAAATAATTGGATTAGACTGATTGATGTTTATTTCCAGATTCAACAGATCAAGGAAGATGAGGCCAAGATATAATTAGCATCTCTTTGGTTGAGTGGTACTACTCTCGTTTGGTGGGAGGGAAAGTTGCAAAAAGGTAGAAAAATCTTGGGTAATATCCTTTCTTCTTGGTCCAAATTTGTTTATGCATTAAAATACCAGTTTTATCCTTTGGGTTATCGACAAAATGCTTTAATGGAATGGAAATATTTGAGACAAGGAAAGGGTCAAAATGCAAAAAGCTTCACATAAGAGTTTAGAAAACAAGCTTTAAATTTGGGCATTTCACTTGATTCACCAAAACCTGTAACAAAGTATATTAGTTCTTTACACAGTTACATCAGAGATTATTTGTTGTTATTTGAGCCCACTACTATTTATGTGACCAGTTTGAAGGCCATTCACCTTGAAATCAGGGGCAAGAATGACAAAGAAGATCAACCCAAGAAATCATATTTCAAACCTCATAATGACAAGTTCAAGGGAAAAGGCAAGGCAAAGGACAATAAGGTAGCTACAACCAAGAAGGAAGAAGGACAAATTCCATCTTGCACACATTGCAAGAAGGAAGGCCATGATTATGAAAAATGTTGGAAGTTGCATACAAATTTCAAGCCAAAGAGATTTGGTGGAAAGAGCAAGCAAAAGATGTTGTCAACCATACATCAAGATCTTGGATCTGACTCAAGTGACGAGACACAGATCACAGTAGTGGGAATACAAGGTACCCTTTCTCGTAATGCTAATGAAAATTATGAATTGCATGCAAGTAAAATTTCTTCCAATGAGTCTCTTGTTTAAAGTATAAGTGGAAACCTTGTTTGATCCGGGATCACAAGAAAATATGATTTCAAGATCCTTGGTAAGAAATTAGGGTTACAGACCAAGCCTCATGTGAAACCCTACCCTTTTGGTTGGGTGTGTGATAAAGCCAAATTACATGCAACCAAGCAGTGTAGAGATAGATTTGTGATTGCATCCAAACTAGTAGATGAGGTTGACCTTGATGTTGTATCTTTGGATATATGTGGCATTGTATTAGGGAGTCCATATTTGTACGACAGGAAATCAGTTTTCTTTCGCCATGAAAATAAGTATCATCTAATGAAAGATGGGGTGGAATACATTGTTAGAGCTCATCGTGCCAAGATCAGTGCCAGTCTCGTAAGTGCGGGTCAGATGAAAATATTGATTAATTCCAACAAAGGGTGCATGCTCATGGTTGTGAGAGAAAAGATGCAGAGACATCTAAAACTTTCAAAGGTTGTGATCCCAGTCATAAAAGATAATTGTATCAAATTGTTTCTAACTATAATGGGCTTTTTCAGGAACAAAGTGGGTTGCCTCTGAAGTGTAAGATCCAACATGAAATTAACTTGTAGTAGGATACTCCTTTAACCAATATTGGTATGTATAGGTTGTCAGCCATTGAGATGGAGGAGATAAAGAAACAGGTGTAGAAATTACTAAACCAAGGGGTCATAAGGCCAATTTCTTCTCCATGCAGTTCACCCATTGTGTTGGAGCCAAAGAAGGATGGCACATGCAGGATGTTCGAGGACTACAGGGCACTCAACAAAATAACGATGAAGAATCGGTACCCTCTCCCTCACATTGATGATTTATTAGATCAATTGAAAAATGATGTCTATTTAACAAAGTTGGACTTTCCTCCAGCACTCCCAAGTATAGGCAACCCTTGTTTCCTCATAGAGGTGTCCATATCCTTTTTATGGCATCTATGTGTATGCATTTGAAAGAGGATTGCTAAGGCTTGGGTTGGACGGATCCAAAGGAAGGTTTCGCTTGGCGTCGTGGTCGAATCAGGTTGTATTCTTCTAGATTCATTTACAAACATCAATAAAGAAGCTTTTTCATGTTAGTGATAGTTATGATCTTGATGCATTAACTCATGTTATGATCTAATTATGTATGATCTCATGTTTTATATCCATATGCTTATATGATCTAACATTCATAGCTTGAACATGCTTTAAACTGCTGCTAGTATATATGCTTTTTCTAGAATGTGTTGCTTGTTTTGAAGCATTGGGGGAAGCAAATGGTTTGAACCCAGCAGGAACATATTCAAACGTAGAACCTATGGGTACTCTCTCTTCATCCCACTTTAGTAGTTTAAGCATTAGGACTGCTTTTTTGTTTGCTTCTTGTTGGTGTATACCCTTCGATCTATTGGGGTTTCCAACCTAGACCTTAGGGTGTTTTATCTCGTAACGGAATTGGCAACTCCATTGGGGAACACAATCTTGTATTTCCTTATTTGGGTTGTTTCTCTCTTGATCTGGGCCTTCTTGTTTGGTTTCTTGATTTTTCTAGTATCTTTGACTTGTTTTCAATCTGGGAAAAAAGTCTGATCTTCTGGATCAGGCCTAAATTTTTTATTTTTCTTTGTTGGCCTTTTTATACGTGTCTTTAGTTCACACAGGCACACACACATGCATTTTTGTCCAAAGAAACACATGTATACATGTGTTTTTTTAGTACAGTCTCGTATACATGCAGGTCTGTCATTGCACAATCATGTATGTTTGGTTTTGAATGATTTTTTTAGATTGTGAGTCCAGTGAATGGTTTTGCCTAATTTTTATTGCTTTTGTTTAGTCATTGGTCTGGAAGAGTCAGCTTCTTGCAAGTTTTAAGTTTCCTATCTCTCTTTGTCGAAACACCTAGTCAACCTAGGGTTTACTTTTTGGTGAAGTGTTAGTTTTTGTGTTTGGGTTCAAGGCTTCTTAGTGAATTTCTTGGTTGTTCTAAGCTTTTGGAACAGGTAATTGGTCTCAATTCACTTGTAACCCAACCTTTACATTTCTTTCTTGAAAGTTGACATATTTAGTTTTTTCTTTGTTTTTGAGAAAGTCCTTGCAATCTTGAAAAGTTTTTATTGGTCTTCTTGAAATATTACTTCTTTGCTAGAGTTTATGTTGTTGTTTATATTAATTTGTTTGAGTTTGCAACATCTTTTTACTTTAAGTCTTATCATGTTAATGATTCCTATGGCTTGCGAAATTTTAGGTTCTTTATGTTTGAATATTGATCTTGAAGTATTTAGTAGTTTTTGTTTTCTCAAGAACTCTTTGTGCCCTTCAAAAGAAAAAAGATTAAAACATATTTGTGTTGCCTTTCTCTTTATTTTTGATCTTCTTATCATTTTAGAGTAAGTGTGAAGTCTTTTCATTAGGTTGAATTTGCTTGATTTTGGGAAAAAGTTTGTGATTAAATTTCTTCCTCCTTTTTTTCAAGTTTTGGCCTCTTGATCTCTTTGAGAAACACATTTGCTTGTTTTTAATCCTTAGAATATTGCATTAAGCATTTTTACTTTTCATTAGGATGGTTGCACTATAAACATTTTTAGTCTTTTTATAGATTTTGAGTGTATGTGAGTGTGTATTTTGAAAAAGAAAATAATTTTTTTCTTTCTTAGTTTGTTAGTAGAACCTTTTGTAGAAATTTATTTCATTGAAGAAAAAGAGTTGCATATTCATGTAGCCAGATTTTCTATTGACTTATTCTTTCTTCAAATAACATCCTAAGTTGCACTCCCATTTTTCCTTGACATAACAAAAACCATTAAAAACAAGTGCTAAAACTAAAATGAACTAGGTTTTTTTAATTTCTGAAAGTTACATCAACTAGTCTAGGTCATTTAGGGCCTTGGAATAGGTGTGTGGAGAGTTAAAACTCCAAGGAAACTCTAAATTTAAACATAGAAGTTGATTAAAAGAGTGAAATCCAATGTCGTTAAGTTGTCTAGGAAAACTCTTCTCTTCTGGGAGTTAAGCACGAGGGTGAGTGAAGGCAGGGAAGAGAGATACCCTCTCTCCTACTTGTTGGATCCCAACTAAAGATTGTTCCACCCAACTTTCAAAACAAACTGGTGACCTTAGTTTCCATTCCTAGGGACCACATGGCGGGCGGGGGGAGAATGCCCGTGGTACCTGAGGAAGAGGTTGAATCACTTTCATAGTACTTATGAAGGGTGCCCTTGTGAAGCTAGGGTACTTGCACCAACAAAGACTTTTGTTTTGGAAGTCAACGTAACTGTTTCTATTACCTTCATTGGTAGTTTTGGGCTGTAATTATCCCAAACTATCTTCGAAAGGTCCTTTATTTCACTTTCTTGTATTTTGGTGTCCGATCCTCATCACTCGGAGCGTAAATACTTGGAAGTTGCTTGATTGGTTGCATATTTATGGACTTTATAGTGGAGTGCTCTTTTCTCTTTTTATTTAGTTGGCTTTTGGTGGATTTGTCTTGTCACTTTTGGACCTTAGATATTGAGTCACTGACCAACCACTCCATTGGTCTTGAAAGCATTTTGATCTTTCTTTTGAAAGTTATGGTGTTGCCTCCTTAAGGGAAAAGGTTTGATTGTTCACTTCTCTTCCTTGGAAAGTGATTTGTACGATCCTCTAAAGGAAGGATCTACCTATAAGTTGGGTATGGCCAATATTCCCATGGAAGCCAACCAAGGGACCCTTCCAAAAGGGGATCCTTGTGATTTTCCTTTCTTTGGTAATGTTGGTACCCCCTTGATGGCCACTTTGAATATTCCTGGATTGAATGTTGGAATACCAGTTTGGCTGTGGTACACTCTGAATATTCCAAATGTTCTTGAAGCTTCTCAGATGAATGCTTTATTTCAAGGGCATCAAATGGGTGTTAATTGTTCATCTTCTTCAAAAGATAAATCTAAAAAGAAGAGAAAGAGAAGGAGGAAGAAGAGGAATATTTCTATCCATGAATCATCACCAACCCTTGCAAGTCATGTTGGAGATGATATTTCAGCCAGTGCAAGTCATGCTGGGGGCATAAGTCTAGTCACTGCAAGTCATGCTAGTAATGGGTCACCTACCTCTATGAGTCATATTTCTGTTGACTCACCTACTTATGTGAGTAGGAATGGGGGCACAAGTCCTATCTCTCTTGGGAAAGAGTGACTAACCTTTGCGAGTCATGTTGGGGACTCTCCACCAACCACTACTAGTTAGTTGGTAGAATGGATGATGATCAAAAACCTAGGAGTAGAAGATTTAAACCAAAGTTCCCTTGTAAGCTCTATAAGGGAGACCATCTTACTCATTTGTGCCCTAGTATTTTAGTGGTACAAAGTTTACGGTCCGAGTCTAATAGTTCTTCTACCCCTGAATTTGTTATGGTTTCTCAACAGTCTAATCAACAATTGGTTGATGAAGTGGTCGAGCTAGTGCAATATCTGGTTGATTCCACTCCTC
This sequence comes from Pinus taeda, assembly GCA_000404065.3. Lineage (NCBI taxonomy): Eukaryota > Viridiplantae > Streptophyta > Pinopsida > Pinales > Pinaceae > Pinus > Pinus taeda. Next base: position 214,220 of record APFE031336908.1, on the reverse strand, counting down.
TTTTGGGGGGTGAAGTTCCTAACAACAGAGTCTTCTTGATTTCTATTACAGAGTCTTCTGGTCTAGGGGGAATTCTGGTCTCTTCAAGTGTACCCCCTCCAAGTTCTATGAGTGTCTCCTTTGATTGGGATAATCTTGTCGAGCCTCATCTTACTTCTGTCGCACCTTTCCAAATAAGGGTTAGAGTTAATTCCAAAAACATCTATCAATGTATGGTGGATGAAGGATCATATGCAAGTATTATGTCCTCCTTGACTTGGAAATCTTTAGGTTCTCCAAATTTGTTGGCAACTGATAGTCAGTTGTTAGCCTATGATAGAAGACCTAGTGAATCTATGGGTGTTATTCCTAAATTTCTCATTACTTTAGGTGGGAAGCCTGACTTAATTGATATGATGGTGTTTTATTTCCCTTTAGACTTTAGTATGCTACTTGGGCGTGATTTTTTCCATGCTATGAATGCCGTGGTGTCTTCACTCTTTCGAGTGATGTATTTTCCTCATAACGGAAATATTGTCATTATTGATAAGCTTGCATATGATAATCACCCCTCTAATTCCAATTTACCATATAATACCCCTTGATATGTTCCAAGTGTTCAGGTAGTAGACTCCACCCGACCACCGGTGAACTATGTGGCATTGTATCCTCAATGTTCAATTGCTTCTGAGAAGGATCCTTTGAACTATTATTTTCCTTCTTAGGACTTGGTCCAGAGAGTTGACTGAGTGATTTCCCTTATGGGGATATGGGACCCCATAATTCCCTCTTTTGATCCTTCTAGTTCTCGTGATTTCTTGGAAATTGAGTTGCCTTCACATGAGGAACTTTTTGAAGCCATGAGTTTTAACTACCAAAGGAGTCCTTGGCTTGAGCCTCGCAAGGAACTTGTCCTGAAGAACTATTATGTGTAAGCCGCAAGGTTGCGTGGTTACCTGTACCATATTGTACATATAAGGTACGCATGTTCAAGTTTTGTATTCTATAACACAAGATTTTATCTAAAGTTTACATATGGGATGTATTAACTTCTTGTATAGTGTTCCTAATTATCTCTATAAAACTTGGAAGACTTCTCCTTTGGGCATTTTTATGGTTGATATGCTCTGATAGGTATTGGTTCTCGAAACTGGCATATATGTTAGTTTTTTCACCTACATTATGCATTTATCAGGTTCCTTTTCCATTTTGGCCTTAGGATCGACCCCACCAAGATATGATGCAAAACCTTCTCATTGCTTAGAAGTGTCATAACTTGTGTGGCAGAGCCTACATTATCATGGGCACCCTAGATAGTACCTTGTTGTCACTTGGAACCCATGTTGAAATTTTGTTCTTAGGTTTGGGAGTCCTCTTTAGTCCCGCCATGACTTTGCGATGAAGCCTTATTCTTCTTCTTCTTCACTATTTTTCTGGGTTTATACCCTAAAGTCTCCCACATGTTGAGTTGTACTTCTACATTGCATGTTGACTCTTTGTACCTTTTGGCCTTAAGTCGGCTTCACTTGGACTCGTGTATGAGCCAATTTTTGACCATGTCTTTCTACAAGATCAACCTTGCAATCACTTAGCCTCTGTAACTTGACACCTTATGCCCGTGGAAAGAACATTCCTTTGAGTATCATTGACCAGTTTTTTCACCTTGCATTGAGTATAGGAATGTTCCACTCCCAGGAACTAGCACATTTGCATTTAGACACTCGTTATTTGCACTGTACCATATGCATTATTTATTCTTTTTTTGAAAAAGACAAAAAAATATATATTGAAAAAAAGAGCGGGAACGGGACACTACTTCCATAATTGATGGTAGCAAGAGTCAGTTGTGTCACCCTTGAAAAAATCACTCAAACTAAGTCTTTCCTCCATCGGGATGGGCTTTAGTTTGACTTAGGAGAGACATAACCTTGTCATTGAGTCAGTAATCCTTCGGTTGGTTATCTCTTCCAATCATATGGAGAGTATGTTTATGCCTCCTCCATGACAAACTTGTACAAAGTTATCATATGCTGCCATACAGTCACATTTGAGTCGTGATTTTGTTCAAGGGAAGTAAACCTGAGTCGGCCTTTCTACGGTGTCTCTTGACTCATTTTCAGTCAGCCATACTCGGTCTGTCAAAGTTATGTTCAATATCTATTCGGATGGGGTCCCTGGGGTCAATTTTGTTAAGTTTTGGGTAAGGTTTGTAGTTATGTTGGTAACAAATATAAAGTCTCTGTGAAATGTGGAAGCGGAGTTTGAAGCTAGTAGAAGTCAAAGGGACTTTAGTCCCTTAGTTGGGTAGGTGTTAGATTTGTTTTAAGCCCCACCCATGGTTCGTGAACCATGGTATTGTAAAGAAAATGCCATATAATGTTGAGTCATAGTGAGTCATAGGAGATAACTTAACTTGAAAAATCATTGTAAGGGAAAGGTGTTAAGGCAGGAAAGGTCTGTTTCCTGTACTTAGGTGAAATGGGAAGGCTCCTACAGCTGAGTGAGTGGAGACCTTGGTAAGTTTGCAGGCTAAGTGCGCGGGGCCCTATAGCTAGGTGCATAGGGATAAGAAGTTTGTATCTAAGCATTTATACTTAATAAAGACTATTTTGGGCCGAAATTGATACATTTGTGTCCTTTTCTTTACTTATGTAAAGTTTATGTGTCTTCGCTCTATAATCTATTTTATATGAATTAATGCTTGATTACTGCACGAAAATGGTAGATTTGTAATATTTACACATCATAAGTATACCTTCGCGAAGATATGGAAGTCGTTTAGATAGGTTTGTAGTAGTTGTCTATCTGGAAGGGATAAAGATGTGCGAAGTAATATCTAAGCCATAAGAACTTCAGGAAATCATCACACAGGCCTCTAGATGTAGAAACCTAGTTCTAGCATCCCCCAATACTGATTCAGGTGAGATTGTAGCCTGCGCTACGTAGGTTGTTGCCAAAAGGGTCAAAATTTTAGGGTTTTGTTCGTTGGTGCAGTTAAAGCTGAACTTGGGTCAACCCCATCAAGCCAACAAATGGTTCCATTGCTGGGACCAAGATCTATCTGAGGAATGTGTGATGTCGAAAAAGTGGTTGCCTACTAATAAGGAAATTGAAAAATGGATCGATAAGAAGTTGCACGCGTTTGCAGCTCAAGAGAACATAAACCTGTGGTTATCCAAGGAACATTGGTTGAATATATACTTGTACACTGATGAAACTAAATCCTTTTTCTGTTTCTTCCCTTGCGAATTGCACGAGTGGCTGTCTAAATTAGCAGACAGTCAAGGTACGTGGAGGCTTGACGAGCCTATTGTGTGGACTTCAGAGATGGTGAAGCACCTGGAAGCTTTAGAAAATAACATCACGTGGGCTGTTGACCACTGGACTGATCGTATCTTAGAAGGATTCGTCATTGAGCTCGCGATTGACATGACCATTAGCTATAGCGAAGCAGAGCGCATGTTCTTCAACGGACCACGAGGTAAGTATTTAAAATATCTGAAAACTTAGATTAAGATGTCGTTGTGTGAAAAAAGGGTTATGCCATTACCTTGATGTTTTGGACTATGCGAAACGGAAAACCCTTTAGAAGGAAAGAAGAATCAGGCTCTAAGTACAGTCTGTTGTTACGATCCTCTTCCAGCAACAATGAGTGAACTATTCTGAATACACCACAGAGTGTGTTGCATATAGTAAGTCAGGGTATCCTGAGGATACCTCGCCCATCCACTCCACCTCCACCTCCATGTCCGCCGCATACACCTACACCCTCACCTCCACATCCACCTCCACACCAACCATTCAACATGACGAGCACAATGAAGATGCCAATATTTAAAGGGGCAAGGAGCGAAGACCCTAAATAATTCTAGTTCGTTGTAAATGTTGTGTGGATAGCGCAACATATTACTAATGATAATTTAAAGAAAGCATAGCTGGTCACAGCGCTGCAGGATAGGGCGCTGACTTGGTATATCAAGTTCTGTCAACACAAACCTGACGCGACATTGCCTGAGACTCAGAAAGCATTGAACAATGAGTTTAAGAAGCCTAAGTCTCAGGCACAGTCTGTAACCGAGTTTAAGGAAATACAATAGAGAGTAAATAAGTCCTCATGGGATTTCTATTAGAGGCTAAAATGCCTGATCTGACAGACTAATATTAAGATCAAAGATGATCAAAACAAAGACTAGTAGATTTCGTTGTTGTTGCCTCATATGACATTACCATTATCACAACAGAAGATAGTTATGCAAGCGGAGGTTATGGAGATAGCGATGAGATTGGAAGCCTCACCAATACAGGATACAAATGTTGGAGTGCAAGAGATACAGTTGCAGTTGGCGAGTCTGCACATGGAGTTGCAAAGTTTGAAGATAGGAAAGGATGCTTAGACTAAGGTGCGCGCTGAAGTATGGTGTATAAAAGACAAAGACAAAGGACATGATAAGGATCACTGCCCTGTTTATGAAAATTACTTGAATGGAGGAGGTCATGTGCCTCTGAAGCCTGAAAAGCTTGTGGGTCCGAGCACGAGAGTACCATTATGGTGCACTATCCATTAGATTGCTAGAAAGCACACGACTAATAATTGTCACCTCCTGCAGAAGTTTGTTTAGACACCGCAACAATTGTTTTGTACTTTCTGCAAATCGGTTGGACATGATGAGTGAAACTACCGAAGTTATGAACTAATGATTGAAAGGACCCCTACCTATCGAATGCAGGAAGAGAACCGGCCTCAGGATCAAGTCACGGGTGTAGCACACAAGGGATTTCAAGGTCGATGAAGAAGAAGAGGAGGAGGGGCTGGAAAAGGTTACAGAAAAATCATCTGTTATAATTATGGTGAAGCAGGACATTTTGCACGCGACTATCAGAATCAAATGCACCTATCTTGTCAATATTGTAGATAATTTGATCATGTGATAGGAGATTGCCCAGTACTGATTGTCAATATGCAGGAGAAAAAGACACAACAACCTATGAAGAACATCCAGATGGTGAGGGCGGAGCCTCGCGAAGAGGACCATAGTATTAATATTGTAATGCATGGGATGGCCATAGGAGAAGATAAAGGAAAGTAGCCAGAGACCAAGGGATGGGTGTGCAAAGCTGCTAAAAAGGAAGTTGGGTTTGACCTCAACTGGGCTAAAGAAACTTTCATGGAAGCTAAAAGGAGTTTTGTTGAGGCTTCTATGTCAGGGAGTCAGGAGAAAACAACCCTACAAAGTGAAGTGCAAGATGTGGATCCTTCACTATTAGCAACTTTTATGAAAAATTGTATGAAGTTATTGAAGGATAAGAAGGAAGTGGAAGGGATCCAGGAGCTAATCGAAAATTTCACAGGAAAAAATAAGATTCCTTTAGAAAAATGCGTTGTAAGGAAACCGGGTAAACATAAGAAACAAATAGGGCATGAGATGAGGCTGACTGCACAGATTGGAGAGTATGAAATGGATCAAGTTACCTTGGATCTTGGGTCATATGCAAACATACTAGCTAAGAAGACATGGGAGAGGATGGGGAGACCTGTGCTACAATGGTCTCCTATATAGATACGAATGGCCAATCAACAAAAGATCATTCCTATGTGGCGCCTGTATGGGGTAACAATTGATATTGAAGGAGCAAGCACTCTAGCCGATTTTGAAGTAATAGAAATAGTGGATGACAACAATCCTTACTCTACAATACTAGGGATTGATTGGGCCTTTGCTATGGATGCAATAATTAATTTGAAGAAGTGAAGGATGGCATTTGAGAAGAAGGAGCTTAGGGTTATTGTGCCACTGGATCCCGTTGAAGGAGCGTGGTACACTGAACCAGTCTGTGACTATGAGGAGGATGATGAATTGGATCAAATCTACAAGATTACTATGCGTGAAGAATATTGGATCAATACCACTGTAGATGGGTGGATCACATCGGATAGAGACAACTCCTGTACCTCAGACTCAGATGAAGAACTTGAACACTGATAGAATAAGTTGCATGAAGTCTCTATGCTACATTGCAATATGAGGACAAAATCAGTGTGGTGCGTATCTACGGAGGTAAGGAATCTCTCGCATTATGATGGCTTAGAATATGTTAATTTTTTTTTGGATAAGTTTGAAAGGCAGGTGTTGGAGGAACATCATTTCCAGGCCCTAGAATTGGCACTGCGTGCTACACCTTCTCGTTGGTGGGGTATACATAAGGATAGCTTTGTTGACTAGAAGGAATACAAGAGAATGATGAAGCTAAGGTTTGGATACGCTAATACTTGTATGACTGAGAAATATAACATAAAGGATGATCCACGCGAGCATTTGGCACAATGGGCTAAAGCTCGGGGAGAAGATCCTTAGCCAGAATGGGTACATGTCTTTTATCATACCCTATATACTATTCCAATGAATTTGTATTTAGAAATAGAGCTATGCCATGGAATGAACGAATGGGATATATTGAGGGAGAGTTTCTTATTAACTTTCAACTTTGAGGATGGATTTGAGTGAATTGATGAAGCGCTCTAGGAAATTAAGGTCACTATCTTTAGAATGCTTGAAGAACCGGTAGAATGGGTTGAACTAGATTGGAGTACAAAGCTACACCATGCGTTGAAATGCTGCAATGTGATTGCATAAGTAGAAGAAGAAGATCCATGAAAAATAAACATTCTGGAGACCAAGGACAATGTGCAGTTGAAGGTCCTAAAGCAACGAACCTTGATATATCAGAAACTTTGAAGACTAGGAAAGTAAATATTGGGTTCGATGCACAGCCTAACTTTGCAAATATAGGCGATTATTGGGATGAAGCTAGAGTTGATAAAGTTGCGGAGCTGCTACACAAGTACCAGGGCTTGTTTCCCACCAAGTTCTTGGACCTGAAAGGAATAGTAGGGGATTTGCGAGTGATGAAAATCACCTTAAAACCAGATGCGAAGCCCGTAAAATAGATACCTTACCATCTATATCCTAAGTATAAGGAGAAGGTGCACAAAGAGCTCAAAAAAATGCTAGAAGCTGGAATTATTGAGCTAGTGGAAGATTCTGATTGGGTTAGCCTTGTGGTGGTTAAGGAGAAGAAGGAGTAAGGTGAAACTAGAATATGCATAGACCTGAGAAAGCTCAATGATGCATGCGTTCATGACCCATTTCTAGCACCATTTACAAACAGAGTTTTGGATAGTGTTGGCGGACAAGAAGCTTATTCATTCACTGATGGGTTCTCAGGATACCATCAAATTAAGATCGCACTGGAGGATTGCAGCAAGACGACCTTCACAAAGAAGTGGGGATGATTCTAGTACATAGTGATGCCATTCAGATTGAAAAATGCGCCCGTGATCTTTTCAAGGGTTGTAATTGCAACATTCAAGGAATTCATCCATAAATTCCAAGAAGTGTATTTTGATGATTGGACTGTGTTTGGATTGGTAAAGCACCATGTTGCAAGCCTGTTCCTTATGTTGGATACTTTTCGTAGATACCAAATTGCTCTAAACTTGAAGAAATATATCTTTTGTGTGCCTTATGGGATATTGCTAGGTCATGTGGTATGTAAGCAAGGACTAATGGTAGATCCAAAAAAGATTTTGGTGATTGTTAATTTAGAAGCTCCAAAGAATGTAAAGAAGTTGGGTGCAATGCTAGGGAACACTGGCTACTACAGGAGGTTTATCAAATCTTACGTGCAAATAACAATGCCGATTGAGAAATTACTGAAGAAGGATGCGACGTTCTATTGGGATGAGGAGTGTCATTACAACCTAGATGTGTTAAAGGAAAATATGGTGACTGAGTCAATTTTGGTATTCCCTGACTGGAAAAAATAATTTAATGTGCACATGGATGCCTCTTGCATTGCGTTGGGTGCGGTATTGACTCAACCAGGTGAATGAGAGATAGATCACCCTATAGCCTTCGCAAGTCAGAAATTGTCAAAGGTCGAGAAGAACTATTCAACTATAGAATGTGAAGGATTGGCGATGGTCTATGCACCGTAGAAATTTCAACACTACCTGTTAGGCGCACATTTCAAAATGTACACAAATCACTCCGCTCTTAAGTACCTGGTCAACAAGCCTATGTTGTGGGGGAATATTTACAAATCGTTACTGCTATTTCAGGAATATGACTTTGAGGTGATTGTGAAGCCTGGACGATTGAACGCGGGATCAGATCATCTATCGATAATTGAGATAGTCGATGAAACAAATAATTTTGGAGGAAGGGTTGCCAGATGCACAACTCTTCATTGTACACGTCACAGATGATCATTTTGTTGATATAATCCAGTTTTTGACTACTGGAGCGATACTGAAAGGATATTATACTTAGCAGAAGAAGGAACTGGTGGTCTACGCAGCTGGCTTTTCTGTGATTGCGAGATACTTGTATAAGATGGGCACTGATGAAATACTGCACTGATATGTTCTAGATTTTGAACACTCTAGCATCCTCGCTAAAGCACATGGAGGAGTGGTGGGAGGACACTATGGAAGAAGGGCAACGCACAGAAGATCCTGCCCACTGGATTGTGGTGACCGATGATACATAAGGATTTTAAGGCATATTGTAGGGCTTGTGATGCTTTCCAAAGAATGGGGAAGCCATCGTGAAGGGATAAATTTCCCTTAAATCCTCAGACTTCATTACATGTGTTTGAAAAATGGGGGATTGACTTTGTGGGTCCAATACAACCACCAGGGAAAAATACGGGTGCATGGTACATTATTACTGTGACAGAGTATTTGACAAGATGGGCAGAAGCACAACTAGTGAAGGACCGAGCACTGCTACAATAGCGAAGTTCCTGTTTGAGTATGTCTTGACAAGGTTTGGGTGTCCTAAGATATTGATGAGTGATATGGGTACGCACTTTCTAAACGAAACTATTGCCACAATGCTCGATGAATTTCAGGTTTATCATCAAAAGAGTACGCCCTATCATCCTTAGGAAAATGGTACAGTTGAAGCATTCAATAAAATTTTGGAAAACGCATTGGCTAAGATCTACAATGCCACAGAGGAATGATTGGAATGTGCACATACCAATTGTCCTATGGGCATATAGGATGACGTGTAAGAAGTTGACTAGACAAACCCTGTTTAGGCTGGTATATGCGATAGAGGCTGTGATTCCCATGGAGTATACTGCGATGAGTTTGCGAATTGCAACATTGAATGATATGGTAGATCACAAGACTATAGAGGAGTGCCTTGCATAATTTTTGGAGTTAGAAGAAGATAGGTTTTTAGCAGGGTTTCACCAACATGTGCAAAATGAGCGCAAAAAGGCATGGCAAAAATATTACATTACGCACCTTCAAGGTGAATGATTTGGTCTTACTTTATGATAATAAGTTCACAAAGTTCCCTGGGAAGTTTCAAATGCACTGGTTGGGACCCTATGTAGTCAAGGAAATTACAGATAGTGACGCAATTCAGCTTGCAAAGCTGAATGGGAAATTATTTCCGGGAAGAGCCAATGGAAGTCAATTGAAGATATATAGAGGGGATACTGCCCCTGCGCAATGAATACATGATAGCAGACAATCTTAGTACTTCATGTAGCTGCAAGGAAGTACGAGACTATAAAATACAGTTCCCAAAGAGTGGGAAAACGAAGTAAGGGGGCTGCACGAGGGAAGCCAGAAGGGCGCCAAGAGGAGCTGCACGAAGAGAGTTGTGTCATGGAAGTTGGTGTCGTGCAGATGAGTCCAAAAATAGTCATTGGGTGCAGTGTAGCTGATTGGATGGTAAAAATTCCATTAGGAGGAGCGGGTAGGCTACATTTATGGCGTAAATATTTGGCAATCTGCTACCAAAGATGCATTTATGATCAGAAATTGGAGGCAACGATCAGATTTGAATTTGAAATTGCCTTTAAATCTAGCATGCTGGCTTCTAGTAGAATACTTTGCCTTCTGAAACTCTCTTGTGACTTTTCTTACCTTCAGTCTATGAACCGAGAAGATTGGGAGGAACTTCTTTCAGAATCGGAGTGCACATACTTGCCTGATTGGAGTTGGAAGATCATCCTTGAGAAAATGACTAATCATGTAGAAGATGTTGTCTCTGATGCCGCAAACCCTAAAATTGCGTTATCGATGGAATCTACGACATCTGTGCCAATGACACCGAGGTTGCCTAGACCCAAAGCATCTGCTACTAAGGAGAAACATAAGAAACTACAGGTTGTACTGGTGAGGCAGTCATCGAGGAAGAACTCTATGGAGGTTTGACAGAAAGGGAAGATGGACAAATCCAAGTAGCTACATGAACCCTTAGATTTAGATGGAGAAGAGCTTCACGAAGGAGTGGAAGAATTGGATGTTGAGGAGGAAGATCCGATCACTAGGATCCCGAAGTATATCCCTCTGTAGAAAGGCAAAGCGAAGGTGTTAAAGAATCCAGATAACGGTAAGTTTACGGTCTCTACATTGTTATTTCCAAAGAAGGTGCCATTTGAAGGTGCACCCTTAGCGCACATCCCTACACTGAAAATGGAGGATTAGGATCTAGCTGACCACGAGTAATTTTTGCATTTGGATACAAAAAAATATCTAGCGAAGATATATTACGAGGAGACCAGGGTCATGCGACTAGAGACTATGGAGTGGGTTGTGGGGGTTGAGAAGGCTGGGTTGCTAAATCTACTATGGGTACTGCATTTTAGTAGAACCACTGTCAAAACGGTGTACATACGCCAATTTATTACAATAGTTCATGATGGGTGTCTCCGGATGACAGATATGTTGATCGACCACATCATAAGTTTTCCCTATCAAGGGGTGGATCCAGTCGAGGAGTTTGGGGCCAAGAGTAAAGTAATACAACTCATAGATCAAATGAAGAATGATTTTGGCTCAGTGAAGAAGTCATGCAGATACTCTATCTGTTCTATCATAGACAAGCGGTGTCATTTTCTACCTAGATCTTGGCTTGCAAGGTCATGAGAAAGTGTCGTGTGGATGAGGTGTCGATGCTAGTCATTTCATTGGCTGCACAATGTGTGAAGGGAGTGAAGTGCAAATGGGCACAATACCTCTGCAAAAAGTTCTTGTTGAATTTTCGTGAAGCACAAGATGACGACAAGGCATTCCATTATGCCTGGCTGCTATTATTGATTTCCATTGTCACATGGAGGCTCACGGAGGATAGTTAGTTCCCTTTGCAAGATGAGGAGTTATCAAAAGCAGAGAAGTTCACTTCACCGTGGGCAACAAAGGACCCAAAGAGGGTCATGGAGACAAAAATATTATGGGTGTTGGTAGAAATGGATCTCCACGTCATGATAAGCTAGAGGTTGAGGTTGTCACCTACCCTGTTTCACCAGTTTGAGGCCTACGCAAAGTTTAAAGCAGATTTTCACAATGTATCCATCTATGTGAGGTAAGATCCTAAGAAAATATGGTACAGGTTTCCATACCTAGTCATTGATGCAGATGTACAGGAAGTCGTGGGGAAATGACGAGGTGAGTGGCGAAAGCCATCAACTCTCGGCGCAAGAACAAGCAAAGGTCGGGTAAAGTTCTTTCCTAGGCCACAAAAACACAGAAGAAAATGGAAGATGAGTAGGTTGTTGCTTGAGAGAAAGAAGCGTAGAAAAAGAAAGAGGTTGAGTAGGCAACAACCCAAGAAACAACAACAGAGAAAAAGAAGGAAGTTGCTGCCAAGGCAGCTGCTGCTAAGGCCACTACTGACAAGGAGCGTGTCGCAAAGGAGTCCACATTAGAGGTTGAGGAGTATGCGTCTCAACATACTACGGACAAGGAAGGGTTTGAGGAGGAAAGAGGTGGTGGAAAGGAGCAAAGCACTCCCTTTAAATTGTAAAAGCAGACTAGGAAGACCACCTCCAGACCAAGAAACAAACAAAAATCTGATAAGCATACACATGTGGATCTAATGGTTCTCACTGAGGGGGACTTGGATGACATCAGAGATAAGGTCCGTGACACAATGACAGAGCAGTGAACACAACTCAAACAATAGTACCTGTAGACACTGGGGAGTGTGTTAGAAAGATCTGTGCGAGTTGCAGATTCAAATAGGTTGACTTCAGGTGAGCGTAGGATAGGCGAGCAGGATTCAAGCGAGATTGCAGCGAGCGAGCATGACTATGCTAGAAACAGATAGGACTCTAGACCTCAAAGTCATTCCTTTACCAGAGGGAACACTACACGTAGAAGCAGATGAAGCAAACACCCAATGAGGATAGATCAAGGATGTGGGTGTCAACTTAGCCCCACTACCTATTGAGACCCTCCACATGCTTCATCAGGGGGTATCAGACGAGCTCAAGATTAGGAAGCAGTGCACGCTATAAGTTATCACCGAGGTGAAAATAAATAATGAACAAATCTTCCTCGAAAAGGCTCAGGCATTGAAGGAAAAGGAAGAACTGTTCGTGCGAAGCCAGAGCTTGGAGGCAACTATTACACATGCATGTAAAACACTGCCAGAACTTCACATTCAAGAATATGCAGAAGTAGTAGCGAAGATTCAAAACTTGGTTTCCATAGTTAGATAATCGAAGGATGAAGTCAGCCGTGTAACATTTGAGTTCCAAATGAATATCTCAGAGCTTGAGTTGAAATCGCAACCAAGCACTCTGCCAAAAGTCTAGGAGCAATGCGGAGCAACCATCAGAGAGAGCATGGCCACTTTGGATGCAACAGGCATAGGCTGCAAACTGATATTCGAGCAGGAAATGGAATTATGGACGACTCTGCGGGAGGAACCAAACCTACAAAAACTTGGCACATATACCCATGAGATGCAGAAAAAGTTTGATGAACTAAGGGTGATTACGTGCACTTGGCACCAGTCCAGTGCTTCGCTCGTTTGATAGAAGGAAAAATACTTCAAATGCAGATTGAGGAGTTGTAAAGGAAAGAGGTCATCTTGAAGGCAAGAATACAACCATGGACAGAGAAAGCAAGCCAGCTTACTCTGTCAATCCAAGAGAATTTGAAGACACTCAAGCAAACACAATGGATGATGTGCCTTGCAATGGAAGGTACGAATATAGAAAAGAGGGTAGAGGAAGTGCAATAGGCCTCGATGCAAGGCACTACTGACATACATGTGTTGAAGGTGGAGTTTAGTGACCTCCACAACAAGATAGATGTGCCAGCTGAGTAACTTGAGGGCGAGTCACCTAATTTGTGTTGGGGGCCTATTGGGATGGGGTCCCTCGGGTCAATTTTGTTAAGTTTTGGGTAAAGTTCATAGTTTTGTTGGTAACAAATGTAAAGTCTCCACGAAATGTGGAAGTGGAGCGTGAATCTAGTAGAAATCAAAGGGACTTTAGTCCCTTAGTTGGGTAGATGTTAGAGTTGTTTTAAGACCTGCCCATGGTCCGCGAACCATGGTATTGTAAAGAAAATTCTATATAATGTTGAGTCATAGTGAGTCGTAGGAGATAACTTAACTTGAAGAATGATTTTAAGGGAAAGGTGCTAAGGTAGAAAATGTCTATTTCCTATACTTAGGCAAAAGGGGAAGGCTCCTACAGTTGAGTGCACAGAGACATTGGTAAGTCCACAAGCTGAGTGCACGGGCCCCTGCAGTTGGGTACGCAGGGATACACAGTCTGTATCTGAACGTTTATACTTAATAAAGACTGTTTTGGGTCGAAATTGATGATATTTGTCCTTTTATTTACTTATGCAAAGTTTATGTATCTTCGCTTTGTAATCTCTTTTATATGAATTAATTCTTAGTTACTATGAAAAACTGGTAGATCTCTAATATTTAAGCATGATAAGTATAATTAACTAGCTTTGCAAAGATCTGGAAGTCATTTATATAGGTTTGTAGTAGTTGTCTATCTAGAAGGGATAAATTTGTACGAAGGAAGATCTAAGCCATAAGAACTTTGGGAGGCCAACACACATGCCTTTGGATGTAGAAATTTGGTTCTAGAATCTCCCAATACTGTTTTGGGTGAGACTACAGCCCGCGCTACATGGGTTATTGTCGAAAGGGCCATCAGTTTAGGGTTTTTTTGGTTGACACAATTAAAGCTGAACCTTGGTCAGGCCCCATCAAGCCAATAATATAACATCAGCGATTTGGTCCTTTGCTCGTGCTAGTTAAGAAGGTCTCCATTAACTTCTTGTTGGCGAGTCTGCTCTTATCGACTTCAACAAATTTCTCTAAGAGTAGGCCTAGAGCCACACCTTGGCCCTATTTCCAGCATTGATAGGTGACCTTGTGCTCAACAATTGATCAGTATCATGGGTTTTTGGCTGAGTGGTTTCCCTTGTGTTCGATGTCAGCTTACATTATCACACATTTAGATTCATGCAATACCTTGGTTTCCATTTGACCCTATTGGTGGATTCCTCACCTCTATGTCAGCTCTCATTATTGATTGGTTTAGAGGGTTTATGTCGTGCGATAACCACATCTTGTGTATGCTGGAAACATGCTTCGTATGGATACTTCATCTTTCTTCATCTGATTCCTTCCAAATTATTGGCCTACAAGTTACACTTGTGCCAGATTGATGTAGGATGCCTTAATGCCTTTCTTCCAGTAGATCTTTTCCCATCGACTCCAAATCATTGCTCTGGGAATAAGGTCTAGTGTCCTTTCTCAGTACCTTAGGGTTTGCAGTCACCAATGGTAGACTCCTTCACTATCGACAGTGAGAATACATCAATGTCTCATGATTGGTAGATTCTCTCAATTGTTCGACTACAACTCATTTATTTGCACTTGTTAGATTGCACTGGGGTACCTGGACTCTCATCATCATTATTGGTGAGTTGTCTCTCGTTTGTTAATGGTATACATCAATGAAAAGTAATAAAATGATTTATGACATGGTTGAATTTAGCTCATTTATTCACATAATGTAGTAACGTACCATGGTGGTCAGTGAAGACCTCGGGTTGCATCAAGATTTTTTGGTTCACTTGTCAGTTCCTCCAATTTTCTTCTAGTGACACCATCCACCTTATATGTTGTAGTTCATCATAGAAGCATTTTATATGGCACTCGAGTTGCATGCAGTAACATTATTCCACTTTTTGACTTGGTACTTTGAGGATAAGTTATGTGACATCAGTGATCAGTTCTTTTATATGTGATATTGTGGCATGGCCTTGATATGTAATTTTGTGACTATGATCAGATGATCCACTATGTATTTCTCAAATTCCTTTGTACTTGTATACAAATTGGATCCTCTCTACACTTGATATGTGGACATGATTTACTATCTCTGAGCATGGGTATGCCTGCCTCAGACATGAGATTTCTTTCTGATGTCTTCCACTGGTTTGGCAGGCTAGAATATGGTGATCTCCTCCCAAGTCCTCACATGATTATTTCAACACACTTAATACATTTTAGCCATCATGTACCCCTTCTGACCTCATATATTTTGGGGCATCTGTTATAGCATCATTTATCACCCTTTTATACTTGATGCTCTGAGTCATGGCCTCGGGAAGCCCTTTCCCTTTAGACTTGGTCCTTTTACTAATTTTTTTTTTTTTTTAAATTCCATACACAACTCTTCCCTTCACAAAATGTGAACACAAGCGGGTCCATCTATACCCAACCCATGTATATAATTTTAAATATAAAAAATATAAAATCCCCCATTTTTTGAGCGGGGTTTATGGGTTAGACTAGAAGCCCACCTATAAGAGCCCGTGGCCTAACTATATCCCAACTGAAACAACTGTTTTGAGGTGGTAAAAATACACCTCATGGTAAGGCCTAAGGGGAGAGAAAGATAGGATATTGATATTATATTTAATTGGTCCTTGATCAAGTCTAATTTATTCCTGTGCCTCCTACACTCCCAGGTATAGGAAACCCTTATTTCCTCATAGAGATGACCATATACTTTATATGGTATATATGTGCATGCATTTTAAATAGGATTATTGAGGCTTGGGTTGGATGGATCCAGAGGAAGGTTTCACTTGGAGCCATGGTCGAACCATGTTGTATTATTCTAGATTTCTTTGCAAACATCAATAAAGAAGCTTTTTCCTATTCCTGATAGTTATGATCTTTAATATTTAACTCATGCTATGATCTAATTATGTATGATATCATGTTTTATATCCATATGCTTATATTATCTAAAATTCATATCTTGAACATGCTTTGAACTACTGCTAGTATATATTGTTTTTTGAAATGTGTTGTAGGTTTTGAAGCATTGGAGGAAGCAAAGGGTTTGAATCCTGCAGGAACATCTTCAAACCTAGGACCTACGGGTACTCTCTCTTCATCCCACTTTAGTATTTTAAGCATTAGGACTGCTTTTTTTCTTTCTTCTTGTTGGTGAATTCCCTTTGATATGTTAGGGTTTTCAACCCAGAGCCTAGAGTGTTTTATCCCGTAACACTTAATTTCACTAGAACATGGGAATATCATGTAGGTCATGTTAAAAAGGTGATTAATGTTTGATAAAAAGAAAAAATGTATGTCAAAATGTCTAAGTGTGAATTTTGTAAGACCTCTTTGGTTTACTTGGGTCACATTGTTGGAGGTGGACAATTGAAAATAGATCCTTCTAATGTTGATGTGATTGTGAAGTGGCCTAAACCCACCAATTTTACAAAGATTCATAGTTTTTTGGGTGCAATACTGTTGAAGAATCTAGGGAAATTAGGTGTAGAATGATTCTTCGGGACTAGATATCAATTTTTGATGTCTTTTTACAATTTGTATTTGTTAGCTTAATATTATTCTTCTCTTATTAATACATGTGTGTGCGCTTCATCAAACTTCTATCTCAACATAAAACAAGAACACAAGATGTTGAATCTGTACCAGGGCTACAACCTCTCTTCTCTTGAGAGGAAAACCCTTCGGTAACTTTTCTCTTATTCAAGCTTCTTTCTTGATCAATGCCAAACCCTAGACCCTTGACTAGAAAATCCTCCAACCACAAGTCAAGTCCTTCCTTCTTCCTGCACATTTTTTTCCATCACTTCGTTCCCTGACACTTTGTCCTCCTAGTTCTTTCGACAACTAGTGATAGAACTTCTTATGCTTATTTCTAGAAGATATATTTCTCCTTGATTCTTAGTGAACTCTTTTACATAAGATGATGCCTTCTCTTAATCAACTGAGATCCTCCTACATGTGATGTTGTAGACTTGATGTGACAACATTGCAACCTTCATTTTTGCATGTGTGGGAGGTTTCCCTTAGGTTTTGACTCCTTTCTCCTTCGCTTGTGAGAGTCTCTTCTTGAGTAGGAGGCCTTATAGGTCTAAGTTTCTAGCCCAAACAAGATAGATATGTAATTGTGATGTGCTTGCTATTAATGACCATAGATTACCCTTCCTTTTATCGCATGTGCGACTATAATTCACACTTAGAACAACCCTTTATCACTCGGTTTTGTCTCTTCCTTCTTCGTTTCATTAGAGGCTCTTTTTCTCGACTTATTTCACCTTTTCTTGGCTTCTATTGCTCGTTGATTTCAGAGGTATGAATTCTTTTCATTGGAGGAGTGGACAACCTCTCTATATATTGGATTTCCCCTCCTTTAGGCCGAGTTGAAGACAATAGGTCGACTTCACTTCTTTTGCATTGGAATAGGTTCTTTGATGATGTCGTTGCATGGAGAGGACATTGAATTTGCTTGGAGAAATATTCTTTGACTCTTATAGAAATGTATACATGGTGTAACATGCCCTTAAGGTCTTTAACATTTTATTTTGACCATTTGAGTCACCTATAGAACTTAACATGCGCTTGACCTATTTCAATGAGTAAGAAATTCATTGACATATATTATAAAACTAATATTTCTTTTCTTGAATAAGTACAAATAAAAAAAGTGCATTTATGAAGGCTGAACCTAGTTACATTTCCTTCAACACTCCATATTAACTAGGGATGTATTCATATAACATTAAAAGGTGTTTGGCTATGTTTTCAATCTTGAAGAGTTCACATAAGAGAAAACAGATTTTCAATCCATCTGTTATAGCACCATATCAATCAGCATTGTCATAGTGTAAGGCCTTGACTAACAACTCCATCTCTTCATGAGACCATGAGCTACAATTCTGGTGAGACCAATGATTTATAGACACCTTCATCATTGTCTCTCAAGGTACATACCCACCTGGGTGTTCACTGAGTATGACATTCTAGGAATATTCTTGTCTTGGGTTCCCAACCCTCAAACAATATTGGTTCTCTTTCCTACTCTTGTCTTGGATGCCCTACACATCCTCAAAGAGTAGCGGATGCCAAATGATTACCCAATCCTACCATTCTTTCTTCCCAAGTGAAGAAAATAATGTTGTGTCTATCTTGGGTCTACATTTCCATTCATGGCCTTCATCTAGACTTACGAATGTTAGTCCTAGTCTAGTGCATGACACATGAAATGGAAAAACAAAATTGTCACTCCTTTGTAATCAGGGGTGATCCAAAACTCCCTCTTGATTAGGGACTTGTCAGAGCTACCTCTTAACTAGGGACTTTTTCATTCATCAACAAATTCTTTTTCGTGGGCCCTTCAGATGCTTGATCTCCTTCCTTTCTTTGATGTCATGAAGTACTTGTTTGAACTTCTTCTAGGTATGGCACCATCCATTGATCACTTTCCTTCTTGGTTTTTCATTTCATTCCTCCCTTTGTGGAAAGTGGCTTTCTTGTCATACATAAGGTTTTCCTGTCATCTATCCATGCTTTAGAATACTCTTCTTATGGATGCTTTGTTGTACTTGTTTGTTTACATGCTTCGACCTAGTAGCCTATCATGACCTCATCCTGATATTTCTTCAACATTAAATGGTGCTTTTGATGGATGGCTTCTTCATCATGACATCTTTGTAGAGTAGAATTAGTTATCTCCATATTTCATATCTCCAAGGCCTTCATAGGTGTCAAAGGTCCTTCCTTCCTTTATCAGAGTTGTCTTGCCTTCTTTCGAGAGATATCTTCAATGGTTCTTTGTCAGATAGTGATCCTTTGTGATCATGGTGTTATTCACATGCTTGATCTCTTTTTTCATTTGCTTCTTCTTGGATAGATTGGTTAACCACCTTATTCTCCTTGTGAGAGAACTTCTTCATTTGTTCTTAGTCAAAATTCTTATACTCCTTTTGTGAGCATATCCTTTTGTTGATGTTCATTGCATTATAGTACATGCCTTCGAGCATGTCCTCGGTGAAAGAGAGTCTTTCATACTTGAACATGTTATAGAACTATTCCCATGACTCAATAATATACATATGACAACATGACTAAACTTTTATGCATACATACCTCATCTTGATTCTCCTTTGATCATCTTAGCTTCATTATCCTTGGTGTGGCCCTTCTTGCTTCATCTTATCTTGCGTGCATATCATCCTTTTATTGAATCCCATGAATGGGATTCCTAATGAGACATTTGCTTTGGTTCATGAACCTTGTTTTGAAGATTCCATCATGGCATCTTAAAGACCCTTGCCTTGCAAATGTTTCCTTTCTTTTGATGATGGAGCCCTTCTAAGATTCTTAATCATGATCAATTTTATTTCATCGCGGAGGAGGTCCTATACTAGGTATGCTCCTTCTACATGAATATCTTGAGCTATATCTATCATGGTACTATATTCTAGAAGATACTTCTAACCATGCATTTTTTTCTCATTATAAATGCTACTTCTACATGAGTATCTAGAACTCTATGTACTTCATTCTTCTAGATTCTAAAAGATGTTTCTAGCCATGCAATTTTTATTTTATTCCTACATTCTCCTATCCTACTCAAAACCTTGAAAGAAGACTTTAAGTAAAGAGTTTGACTTAGTCATAGTAGAGATCCGGAGTATCTTCCTTCTTTTGCTTATTTTCTTTTTCTTTCACCTCTTGAGTCATGTGAGCTTCCTCCCTTTTTCTTTTGTTGTTGTTTTCCTTCTTAAGCTTAGGACAATTCCTTTTGTAGTTTCCATATTCTTGGCATCCATAGCATTGGATTTTGGACATATATTTGTTGTTTTTTCTTCGTGGACCAAATTTTCCCTTTCTCTTAGCCATGGTAGAAAATGCTTGCTCCTTTGATCCCACATCTTCCTTTGCTTTAAGTCTGGTTTCCTCTGTCTTGCATAGAGGCCACATTTCACTGAGTGTGGTTGCTTCCTTCTTGGCATATATGCTTGATGTGAAGTTGCCCCAATCCTCAGGTAGAGCATTGAGTACTAAAATTATCATTTCTCTACCAGACATGACTTCCCCAAGTTCTTGAAGTTGATACCTCATCTCAAAGATCTTCATGATGTAGGGAGCTATTCATTCCTTGGATATCTTCATCTTGTACAATTCATTTCTTAGAGATATCACTTCTCCAACCATGGATACCGAGAATAGCTCTACTAGCTTATCATAAATTTCTTTTGATATTTCAAATTTGGAGACATAAGGAATGAGAGAGTCCTTGATAGATTCTATTAGAATCCTTTGATCTCTTGTCTCATCCTTATTGTACTTGGCTAAGGCTTGGGTTTGTTCCTTAGCAAGGTAGTGATATTTCCTTTGACATGTTCTAGAAGTTCATTCTCTTTTAGAAGTAAATCAATCCTCTTCTTCCATGTAAGAAAGTTATTGGTACCTACAAATTTGTTGCTTTCCTTGCAAAAATACATTGATGTATATTCATAAGGGTAACTTTCCTTACTTGATATATTTTGAAATGTAGTTGACTTATTTTCTCCTTGAAGTCTTAATGGCTTGCTTTCCTTGAATCTTGATGTTCCTCAAGATGTATTCTCCAAGTGGGCTTGCTTGATGATTTGTGGCTTGATGTAGGTCCCTCTTTGATCTACTCTTCTTTGTAGGTGCCTTTATATAAGGCTCTTCTTCTAGATTTGTAGCCTCCCCTGGTGAATGGTAGATGATAGAACTTATTTTCCTTGATGTGATAGAGACCTCTTAGCTTTATGCTTTAATTTTTGTAGATGTCCTTCCTTGATGAGTGTTCTTGAGATTTCCTTTCCTTGATGTGTCACCTTAGCTCTGATTCCATGTTGAAGAATCTAGGGTAAATTAGGTGTAGAATGATTCTTCGAGACTAGATAGCAATTTGTGATGTATTTTTACAATTTGTCTTTGTTAGCTTAATATTATTCTTCTCTTATTAATACATGTGTGTGTGCTTCATCAAACTTCTATCTAAACATAAAACAAGAATAAAATATGTTGTCCCTTTGCCAGGGCCAAAACCTCTCTTCTCTTGAGAGGAAAACCTTTCGTTAAGTTTTCTCTTATTGAAGCTTCTTTCTTGATCAATGCCAAACCTTAGACCCTTGACCAGAAGATCTTGCAAGAAAAAGTAAAGTCCTTCCTTCTTTCTACACTCTGTTTCCTAACACTTCATCCTCCTTCTTCTGGCGCTTCATTTGCCGACACTTCATCCTCCCAATTATTTCGGCAACTAGTGATAAACCTTCTTATGCTTAGTTCTAGAAGAGATATTTCTCCTTGATCCATAGTTAAATCATTTGCGTAAGACGATGCCTTTCTTCTCTTAACCAATCGAGCTCCTTCTTGATGCGAGGTTGCAGACTTGATATGACAACACTGCAGCCCTACTTTTTTTGCACATGTGGGAGGTTTCCCTTAGGTTTTGACTCCTTTCTCCTTCGCTTGTGAGAGTCTCTTTTTTGATTGAGAGGGAGGCCTTATAGGCCTAAGTTTCTAGCCCAAACAAGAGAGATATGTAACTGTTATGTGGCTGTCGTTAATGACCGCATATTACCCTTCCTTTTCCTGCAAGTGTGACAATAATATACACTTAGAACAACCCCTTATCACTAGGTTTTGTCTCTTCCTTATTCACTGCACTAGAGGCTCCTTTTCTTGACTTCTTTCACCTTTTCTTGGCTTCTCTTGCTCACTGATTTCGGATGTATGAATGCTTGTCATTGGGGGAGTGGAAAACCTCTATATATAGAGGATTGTTCATCCTTTAAGCTAACTTGAGGCTGAGTTGAGGACATTAGGTTGACTTAACTTCTTTTGCATTGGAATAGCTTCTTTTATGATGTCGTTGCATGGAGAGGAATTTGAATTTTCTTGTAGAGATATTCTTTGAAACTTATACAAATGTATACATGGTGTAACATGCACTTAAGGTCTTTAACATTTTATTTTGACCATTTGACTCACCTATAGCACTTAACATGTGCTAGACCTATTTCATTGACTAAGAAACACATTGACATATATTATAAAAATAATATTTCTTTTCTTAAATAAGTAAAAATATCAAAAGTACATTTATGAAGACCAAACCTAATTACATTTCCTTCAACAAATACAATACTGGCGAAGGTTAATTGTCAAATTCTCCATCATTGCATACACTTTTCATGCATTGACAAGTGTGAACAAACCTTTTAGTGGGGAGGAAAGAAACATAAAGCCTTTTGATACACTAAAACAAAAGATTAGTACTACACCAGTTTTGGGCTTACCTAACATCCAGTAGCCTTTTGAGATTGAGTAGATGCCAGTGGGTAGCCCATGGTAGCAATGTTGATGCATCAGAGGAAACTTGTACGTTACCATTCAAAGACATTCTCCCAAGTTTTTGTGAACTATCCCACTTATGATAAGGAGTTGTATGCCTTGCTGCAAAGCGTGAAGAAATGGAAGTAATATTTGATTGGCAAGGAGACCATCATTCACACAGACCACCGGCCCTTGCAGTACCTCCAGTTGCAAACCAAGCTTCAACAAGTGTGTCATTTTAGTTGGATGGGATTCGTCCAGTAGTTTCACCTGGTAATAAATTAAAAGAAGGGCACCAACAACAAAGTGGCAGATATGCCTTCTCGCCCTCCTATTTCTTCATATATAGTTTTGCAAAATTCTTCTTTATTTTTTCAAAGTTATGTTGAACAATATGTTGATGATGAATATTTTAAGGATATTTATGCAAAGATGACGCATGGATCGTAGGTAGACAATTACTATTTGAAGGGAAAATTGTTGTACCACCTTGGAAAAATTTGTACCCCCACCAATGAAAGAATACATGTAATCAAAGAAGTACATATCTTTCTTATGTCGAGTCATTTTGGTGTAGGGAAAATTTGTGTCATTTGTAGAGGTTTTGTTTTTGGCCTCACATGAAAAAAATTCTGACTCATTATGTAAAGGGATGTGTTTTGTGTTTCCGGGAAAACTAGTGTATATTCAGATCTGCTAGTCCCACTAAGATGGGTAGCTATCTTAGAAACAAACAATTCAAAGTAACTTTTGTTCTCCTTTATGGATGATAGATAAGAGAGAAGCAGAGAGCACCAACCTTAATCTTCCGCTTGGCTCCTTGCTTGTTTCCTTTCTTCTTTGATAGAGCTCCTTCCTCACTTGTCCCGCTTCAAAGAACACCTACAGAGGCAAAGCAACAAGAAACCATCAAAGCATAGAGATCTATGATACCATAAAAAATGTAGAATCAGAAGTACATTAACAATACAATTGTATACACAAATACAAGATTCAGAAATACGCAAGTATATGGAGGAAAACTCAAATAACTTTATTGATAGTAGAAGTAGAACAGAGGATTACAACCCAGCTATCTGATCCAGCATCATACTCCCAGTGTGAAAGCCCTCTTCACCTCATGAAAAGCAAGATCACCCAACAATACAATGTCTCAAAGAGAAACCAACAGCACTTCCTTACAGATTACAAAATTCCAGCCTCTATATCTCTAGGATGAGGGATCCATATATAGATATTTGCAGGGGGGTAAGTTAGCTTTTGGGTTTTTGATTAGTGTCATTTCACTGATATTTCTTGGTTCCACTTGGAGATTTCATGATCTCTTACTCATCCCTGGGCAAATTCAGAGAGGTAGTGTCATATGAGAAGTTTCTAGAAGATTTTCTGGGTTTCCACCTAGCAAACTATCTCTGCCATTTGTCTGCTCTCGCCCATAACACCCTATAGAAGGCATTTTTAGTATGCATCACACCCCCTGTGTGTAATAGCTGAGATGCATCGCACTATGATTAAGGAGCAATTTGTATGGGTCAATTTGGACTAGTTCTGAGTAGTTTTTCAAGTGGAACTTCTGGGAAATGATGTAATCAGTTGACCTTGATCCTTTAGGGTATGAAACAACACTTTTAGGGGTTTAAGAGCCCTTGGTTTATTGACATATGTGATTGGGGTTACAGTGCCCAAATATGTCTATAACAGTTGCCCCCTAAAGCATGAGGTCGTAAATCTTCTAATGTCAGGTGAAATGCTTTATCATGAGGGTCCGAGGTTTTTCAAACTGGAAGGTGACCTATAATAAGATACAATACAATAAATTATCTTCATATTATTTTCATGATCTAGCTAAGGTAGGAATTCCCATGCTCAACTTTATAAATTCATTTTCATGTACATAGGACAGACAATTGTCTGCTGTTGTAGACTGGTGATTCTTGTAGAGCCATCATCCCTTAGCTTGGATGATCATCTGTGCAACTATGGAGTACATTTGATGTCTTTATTTTCCTGAATATATCACAGCCCAGATGGATGAAACTAGATCCAGGGTCTTCAAACTCGTTCAATCTTTTCCCGATGTACAAGTCGATCCATGTGAAAAGATGTTTTGAAGTCGAACATGGAAAGACATCACCTAATTACCAGCCAATGATGTAAGTTGTTAACAGGCACGAGAGGAATCATCGATAATGATAATGGCCCTCAAGGTATTGTAGTACAATTCACATGGTGTGAATATATGAGTTGATGTCGAACACCACGCAAAATCTTTCGATCGAAGGCCATTAATGTAAACCTATTGCTGGAAGTGAGAAACTTGCCATTGAGGCATGCAAGCTTCAAAGTACTAAAAGGGTTGTTCCTAAGTCAACTTCTTGGATAATGAGTTGATGTTGACAAGAAGTGACCCGTCGTAGGAGGGACATAATGAATCCCACATCTCTGACACAAAACGAAGAAAATGATTTTGTTGATGTGAAAACAATTTGATGATACTAGGTTCAAGAATGGCGGTCATGAAAAATGGAGAGTGAAGGTATTACAGTGGATGAGGCATTAGTTGGGCTGGTGGGTTCTCTGAGCAACTTCTCTTGAACATATCGGTGACACTGAAATGTATTGGTAGTATTAACCCCAAAAATGGATGGTACAGAGGACCAATGGTGATGTGACAAGTGAACGAAATAACCCAACCTGACTCAATCATGGTGATGGAGTGAAAGTGTTATTTTCAAGAGCGACCTGCTACCAATGAAGTTCTTCAAGTTTTCTTCCCTTTCTCCCTAGTCATTACTGACCAATACCTCTTTATTTTGGTCAAGCTTGAGGAGGATAACATATGCTTGTTCTATAATTTTCCCTTCGGGCAAACCTGTCACTATGTTTTAGCGAGCCTAGTGACAGTGAAACTCACTCTTGTCCAGATGGAAAAGTTTGTTGCTATTGTTTTAATGAGTTTAACGACAAAGACAACTCGGTCCTTTTCATGTTTAGAGAGTTTGAAAAGGGACGAAAAGGAAACTCCAATAGTGCCTTTTCGTGGTATAATCCCTTAAGTCTGAAAACGTATAAAATAATATGAAAGGGATGAATTTTCGATAGTTTTAGCGAGCCAAAAAAGACAAGCGCTTGATCTTTTTGTGGAATGATCCCTCAGGTCCAAAAATATTAAAATGTAGAGGAGGGATGGCGCTTCCCTTTACTTTAACGAGCTGGAAAGGCCAGTAGCTTGGAAATCTTTTCATATTTTACGAGTCTAAAAAGAGCTTAAAAGAGACTCATTTTTGAGGAAAGAGTGATGTTTTTGGGTAGCAACTGGTTCCAAGTAAGTCTGGAACTTCTCAAGCATGGCAGTGTAAAGAGGGTGGATAATAGAATCACTCATCGCAACTGTTTCTCAAAAGGGTAAATAATCAAGTAGAGGCATATGATCGGCTAAAAGAGTGGAGGTGACGATAAGAACATGACCAAGGCTCAAAAGGTTGATAGAAATGCAATCACAAAGGTTATTTACCGAGGGTGGATTCATTTTTTAATGAGCTTGAATCTTTAGAAACTATGCTCAGTGCTAGGTTTATTTTTTAACGAGCTTGAACTTTGCGGAAACATTACTTGCTCTAGTCATCTTTAAAGATGTCTCTTATTAGTAGGTTCATTTTTTAATGAGCTTTCCCCATGCAAAACTTTGCTCAGTGCCTTTTGTACGCAGGCTAGAAATGACCAACTACTATACTAAGAGTTAATGAACTACTGAGGTTAGGTAGATAGTTTCATACAAAACATTTCCTTTACTTTGCGAGGGTATGCCGACAAAAGTGAATGGTGGATCAGACCAATCACCTAACCTAAGCAGTTGAACTAAAAGTTAGACTAAAAGACTAGGAGGTTAGAGTTACGCTGGTTGCTTTTCACTTGTGTAAAAAGGTTTGCATGCCCCCAGGTATGAAGAAAAGCAGAGTTTCTAGGTTACCATATGGAATTCCTTGCATTTAAGCAAGATTGTTTCATCTGCAGAGTAGACAAAACACTTCCTTGGCTTTGTCCATCGAAATAGACAAAGGTGAATGGTGTGGGTCGGCACTTCCAATCACATATGCTTTGAGGAGATCATTTTTCAGACTAATCCCATATCCTATATGGAAATAGCGTTTCAGACCAATCATATAACCTACGAGAAGGAGATCTTGACCTAGACTGATCCCATATCCTACACGGATGGGTGTTTCAGACTGGTCATATATCCTACGAGGAAATCTAATTTTTCATCTGGGTTCGCCTACCGAAGTAGACCAGGGTTGTTACCGAGAATAGTGTCCACTTGGATGCTGCTATTCCCACTAAGACTGGTAGCTATCTTAGAAACAAACAAGTAAAGTCTACTTTCGTTTTCCTTTATGAAAATAGACAAGAGGGGAACCAAGGAGATCAACCTTAGTCTTGCATTTGATTTCCTCTCCTTCTTGATAGAGCTTTGCCGATTCTTCTTCGTCTGCCCAGCTTCAAAGAGCACCTATGGAATCACAGCAACATACTATTATTGAAGAACAAAGATATATATTCATAAATGACACAGGACCAGATGTGCGTTAACCATATAAATGCATATATAAACAAGTACACAAGAATATGGAGGAAAACTTGAATAGCTTTATTAAGATGAAAAGTAGCAAGAGGAT